>OX451736.1:1649450659-1649661272 GCA_948472305.1 Vicia faba | reverse complement strand
AGATACAAGCTTCAAATGAGAAAACTTTGTGAATCAAAGTTGTAGATTATGCAACAAGCTACAACTTTCATGTTTTGACTTTTGTTTGAATCCAAATGGATCATGGTGAAAAGATGGGGCAAAGTTGGGAAAAAATTAGGGTTTTTCATAACTTAGAAAAATTCTAAGTTATGAAAAATTCCATTTTCAAACCCTAATTTGCATTTTGTGATTTCTTGGTGAACAAGTTTCATGATTTGGCATGTTTTGATGAAAAATGAATCTTGACTCTTGATTTTGACCAAAAAGTCAAAGTTTGACTTTTCAGTATACAGTCAAAATTGATCAATTGACTGGGAAATTCAACTGTCAATCTTGTGTACTTGGGATCTTTTAAGCTTGATGAACATGTCAAGATAGTTCCATGGGGTCCTTGAGTCCATGTGTTAGTTTGGTTTGCCATTGGTTAGGTCAAACAGTCAAAAATTGCCTTTGTGCAGTCAAAACCCTAAAAATGACCATTTTGCCCTTTGGTGATCTGATCAAATTTCTTGTGGAATTGGGATCCAAACTTGATCAAATGGTCCATAGGAGTTCATAATGTTGATGTGGATCAAATTTCATGAGATTTGACTGTCAATTGGCCACAGTTGACTTTTTCCCCAATACAGTTGATTTATAGGTCAACTGTCCAATTGACTGGGCAAAACTTGGAATCAAGACTTGAAACTTGGTATAAGTAAACTTGGGAGTCCAATATGAAGCATGAAAGTCATCTTAGGCATTTTGGGTCAAAACATCCTTAGGAAAACACAAACCCTAATTTGAGTCCACAGTGCAAGGAGAAGTCTTGAGCAGAGGAAACCCTAACTGGATCTTGATCTTCAAAGGTATTGTGATGAGAAAATGTTGGGGAAATGGGAGGGCAAATTTTGGGGTACAACAACTACGCTGTATTTTATATAAATTTTTCGCGAGCATATGGTTGTGATCGTCTCAAGTAGACACATCTAATGGTACCACTATGAACGCGTAAATTTACAGATTCAAGGATCTTAGATTTTCCCTATTTGAGGGAGGCTGGAGGTTGAAGACGACCTACATGTCATTCTTCAAACAATGACACTGAGCAAATTGTTTTATTTTGATAGGTTGAATTTTCTTGTGTTGTATGCGCGCGCTTCAGCTTGTGTTCATGATGCTCCCTCACCTCAGATCCATTGGATTTGCCAGCGTGTATAAGTGAGAGAGATCCAACGCGCGTAACTTTTTCTGATTTGTTTTTATTTTCAAAATTATTTTTTTAATTTCTTTTATCTTTAAAAATTCATAACTCTTTTATTTTTTATCCAAAAATTATGAAAAAAATATACAAAAATACATTGAATTATTTCTAATTTTTTGAATATTTTTTCATATTTTATTTTAATGTTTGATATTTTTAATAATTTTTGTTTTGATTGCCTTATTTTAATTGTTTTAAAAATACTTTTTGATATTATTAAATTCTAAATTTTTTATAAAAATCATTTTCCTTACTTCTGACCTTTTGAAATTTTTCTAGAATTTTATTTTGACTTCTACTATTTTTTATCTTTTTTTCACCTATTTGAGTGGTTTTAATTAGTTTAAAAATACTTTTCTGTTTTAAAAAATTACCAAAAAATTTATAAAAGTATTTGAGGTCATTTCTGATTTTTCTATAGTCCTTTTAAGTTTTTCTTTGATGCTTTGAATATAGTTTGCTATTTTACCTTTTATTCTCATTTTAAAAACAATTTAAAAGTCTTTTTTTTTATTTTGTTCATTAAGTTCAATTTATTTATTTTATATATTCTGGCTATGTGATTGTTGATCATAAACTTCATTAACATCATTGAATATTGAGTGTTGAGTTTAACTCCACTAAAATGGATGGATGATTTTAATGATAGTTTTGATTAAATTTTTATTCAAATATATCCCCTCCATCTTCATCTTATCCCTCTCTCATTGTATTACATGTTATTAGAGGATGATCTACATATCATCTCTCCAAAAATATGTCACATAGATCGCTATTGACCGACCTCAAAATATGTGCGACTTCTATATAAGTCCACTTACGATTCCTTAACATAGCGCTAAATTTTGTCCCGATTCGAGAAATGATCATTTGTGACTCAAACTTATGCTTGCAAGCCCAAGTATATTTAATTTGAAACCTTTGATCTAATAACCTTGAGGTTCATTTTTAGGAGGCTTTGGTCTTATCAATTATCTAATGAATCATCATAAATTTTGGAGTAAGTGAATCATTTAAACAACGTTGATCATTTGTTGTTGCCTTGAGATTGTGAAATGAATGATATACTTGACAAAAAGTAAATGAAACTTGTTGTTGAGAGGATTTGATTTTATAAGTCTTCTAATGAGTTTTCAAATGCAAGATTCAAGATGGTCATTCAACTAACCTCTAATTTCTAACTCATTAATAATTGACTTTTATTTTTATGCTTTTACTTTATGCTTTTACTGTAAGCACCATTTATTTTAGCATTTTCATTTCATGCTATTTTCATCTTTGCTCACTTAAGCATTTATCTTTATGTCCTTCTTATTTTGCTCACTTGAGCTTTTAATTTTCTTTTTGAAGATACCTAATAATCAACTTGAACAATAAAAAAACTTTAATGTTACTTGGAATATTTGTTTTCTTTGTGTGCAGGTTATTCTGATATGTGTTTTGTCTGTGATTGGGAATTCATTTGTATACAGCTATTACTCTGCCCAATTTTTGTGAAGGCCTAATGTGTTTGAAGCCTGATTTTTTTAAGAGGTTTATTATCTTTACTTGTTTGGTTTCAATCCAAAGGATGAGAATTCTACATTGACTCATTATGTTAAGTGTTGGCTTCTTGTTAGTTAGACAATTCTTTTCCCTAGCTTTTACCTTATGCTTTAGGATAGTCCCTTTATCTCCTCCCATCTTTTTTAATTTCAAAACTCTTCTCCCTCCTTTTCAAAACTATTCTTGTTTTCTAAACTCGAATCGCTTTCATAATAAACTTGGACTTAGGTCCATGCATTTTCAATAATGTTTTCTTAATTAAACTCTAAACAACTTAATCATACTTTGACGTTTTTGTGAGAAGACTAAAAGTCAATCAATCTCATTCAAACCATTTTTGTCATTTTGGCTTTTTTATCTTAAAAATGTTTCTCAAAAGATTAGACTCTTGTCAATCCTTATAGTGATGCGAGCTACTATACTTTTAGGATATGTAGTGAAGTGAGATATTTTCCACTTGGGTGTTGAGAGAAGCTTTGTTGATTTTAAAATCTAAGCTTTATCGTCCACTTTGAGATGATGCAAATTCTCCTTTCTCATAATCGTGGGTAGTAAGTATGTTCCTCCACTTGGATACGACGATGATGGCTCGTCTCTTAAAATTAACCAACACACTTGTGTTTTAAAATTTTTAAAGGTGAACTACGACTACCATTGTGATACGGTGGGAGAACTAACTTGAGGTTTTGCATTTTGTGTTCGCAAATGTTTCAGTTTAGCAAGAGTCTCCACCGACTTTTTATTTTATCCAAAGGAAAGGTCAAAAGCATAGGAAAGACCTTTGAGATGTTTTCTTGGGTTCGGGGGGTAGATTATGAAAAGGGAAGGTGCAAGAACCCTTTTCATCCATGGTTTTCCATGGGCTCTTAGTTACTTGTTTAAATCACTTGCTTTTGCTTTTCAATTATTTGAAATTGTGCTTTGTGTGTGGTTTTGAAAATGTTTTGAAAAGAGGCCATCGTTGTGGAAACCTTTGTAATGATTCTTGTTTGAATATATACAAAGGTGTTTGTCTTTTGAAAAGATATTTCAATGTTTGAAATTTTGTTTTGGAAAATGTTTTGAAATTGTGTTGTGAGGTGTGTTTGAAAATAACAAGGATGTTTTTGCAAGTTTTGATCAAGTAACTAAGAATTGTCTACCCTATCTACTCAAAGATCTTTCCTACACATTTGTAACCCTTTTGACAGTGTTGTTTTTACCATTGCATTTGGTAAACAACCTTGTATTTGGATGTTTAAACGGGACAGGCGCGGGTCATCGTATTGACCATGATAGCAATTGTGTTAAGTATCTTTAGCAAATTTTTGAGGGACTAGATCATTTTGTATAGGCAACCAAGATAGCGTCATCGAGGGACTATGATCTTTTGTTTTGTTTTTGTTTTGCCAAGATACTCAACATGCATACCATGGCCAATTTAAAGGCAACAAGTGGATGAAAACCCTACGGGTTCATGTGTGCATTGTGTTGTCAATTTACATGCTTTTATGTCTTGTATTAGGTCTAATTATTTGTTTTGACTTTGGATATTGCATACAAACCCTAATCTCTATCATGGCATATTTGAAAGCTATAAATGCGTAAAATAAATCTACGACTATTACAACATTGATATGGGGAGGGGGATACAATTTTGAAGTATTTGCAAGAAAATAAAACCCTAAGATTTACTATTACATCCAAATTGAATTCTTTGCATCAAATAATAAATAAGAAATATTTAAATAAGCAATTTAAATATAAATATGCAAAATATTATAAATATGTAAAAAATGTTTTTGTTTATTTTTATGTATGTAAAAATGAAATATTTAATGCATTAAAAATAATAAAATAACAAGATTATTTTTATTAAGGGTAAAAACCCTAATTTTCTTTAAGAAAGTATATATATATATATATATATATATATATATATATATATATATATATATATATATATATATATATATATATATATATATATATATATATATATATATATATATATATATATATATATATATATATATATATATATATATATATATATATATATATATATATATATATATATATATATATATATATATATATATATATATATATATATATATATTATATAATTATATTATTTATGTACAATAAAATAAAATAATAACATATATACAAATGTCAAAAAATAAAAATATATTAGAAAAAATATTATTTAAATATGTAAATAATAAAAATAAAGGTATAATATTTTTATGTGTTATTTTCAAGTTTTTATTAAAGAAAATAAAAGTATGTTATTTAATAATTATTTTTATGTTAGAAAAAATAATAGAAAATACAAAATAAAATGTGAAAATTTATGAAAATGTTTTTGGTAATTTTTTATGTTTAGAAAAAATAAAATAAAATCAGAAATGAAAAAAGAAATAGAAAAATATAAAAATATAAACAATGGGCCAAGGGGGTGTAAACAGTAAGGTCAGGGGGTGCAAAAAGTCATGCCAAGCCAAGCCCAGCCCAGTTACAGCTTCGTCTTCAACCTTTGAACAAAAAACGCGCGTTCTGATGTACAACTCGTATCTCCTGCATTTGTGCTTAAAAACGAAAACTTGCATTATGAAAGTATAGAACATGATCATACGATTCTAACCATATAAAAAACTTAATCTAACTCTCAAAGACCAGAGAGAATTTCTCTGGCCCTAATTTCTAACCTAACTTTTTCAGGAAGTTCATCAATCAAATTCTCTTAGCACACTTAACTTGAATGAAATCTATGCATATATACAGCTTAAGGGCTATGAGTACTACATTTTTTATTCACAAACCTAAGCCTAATGATTCCTAAATAGAGAGATAGAAAGTTAGAAAATATTTGTTTCAGTTGAACACGAGTATGGCAATGTGGAGGTTTTCAGTGAGGCCTGAGATGTTTGTGAGCTTGCCTGAACTTCCTCTGACCTTCCCCAATGTTGTGTTTGCTTTGAGCTTGCTTGAATAAGCCTGTAGAAGTCAACCTGCACAAGCTGAAATCAGAAATGGTGAAGCTTGCAAATGGAGTTACAGTCAATGGCCAATGGTTGGGATAGCTTAGGTGGGTTATATGGAATGTATTTGAACAGGTTTGGGGCAAAACGCACGAGTAGTTTTAGTTATGGAACTCAAAGTGCAGAAACTGCCATGTTTTGCAAGAAGAAGGTGTTTTTGTGTTTTGGAAGGCTTAAGGGTTGGATAGCTCGTGTTTCTAGCTCAAGGCAATGTGCAAAACTTGTTTTAAATGCTTACAAGAGTTGGTTATAACATATACTCAAGTTGTGGCTCTTTGGCAAGTTTACTTGTTTTTTAAGTAAAAGTGTGAAATGATACAAGACAGGCTTGTACAGGATATCTTCCAGCACACACTTGGTGATCTTGGCCCCCAAAGTTTGTGGATATTGTTTGCTGTCCAAGATTTGGTTCAAGGCTCAAGGGATGCAATTTGACATAAAGCAAGTTTTGACAAAAATGGCAATGTTGCATTTTTGCTATTTTTGGATTAATCCCTTGTGTAAACCTCTAATGATCAAAACAAAGCTTCAATCCATTGAGTTTTAATTTAATTCTTGAGTGTGGAAGGGTTTAAAGACCTGCGAGAAAGTACAAGTGAGGCTGGATAGAGTTTGTAAATTGTGTCAACATGAAACATGCCATGGATCAAAGTGAGTTTTTTTCCAAATTCAAACCTTCAATTCTCCCTAACCATAAATTATTTTGGAGAGTTTTTGGACATTTTGGAAAGATTGTAACATGATCTGCAATCCATATTTGAAATTCATTTTGATATTCCAAGTGGAACTAGGTGAAAAATTTCCATGAAGATAGGTCAAAATCCTGCCTAAACTAGGGCAAAATTTCACTAAGTTAAACGTTTCATGGACCCTTGTTCCAAAAATCATAACTTGAGATACAAGCATATTTTGGGAAAACTTTGTGCATAAATGTTGTATATTTTTCGGAGGACTACAACTTTCATGTTGGAAGTTTTGTTTGAATCCAATTGCATCATGGTGAAAAAGTTGGGAAAAGTTGGGAAAAATAAGAAAATTTCATAACTTAGAAAAATTATGAAATTTTTCAATCTTAAACCCTAATTTGAAAAGTTAGGTTTCTTGATGAACAAGTTTCATGTTTTGACACATCTTGATGAAAAATGACCCTTGGCACTTGATTTTGACCAAAAAGTCAAAGTTTGACTTTTCAGTGTATAGTTGATTTTTGATCAGTTGACTGGAAAATTCATCTGTCAATCCAATGCAATTGAGATCTTTTGAACTTTGTGAATAGGTCAAGATGATTCCATTGATTCCTTGAATCCATGCTTGAACCTAATTTGCCCTTGGCTAGGTTAAAAGTCATAAATTGCCCTTCTGCAGTCAAAACCCTAAAAATGACCATTTTGCCCTTTTGATTATCTGATCAAATTTCTTGAGGAGTTATGGTTCAAACTTGATAAAATGGTTAATATGAGCTTATAATATTGATGTGGATCAAAATTTATGAGGTTTGACTCTAAATTGGCCATAGTTGACTTTTTCCCCAATACAGTTGATTTTTAGGTCAACTGTCCAATTGACTGGGCAAAAATTTGATTCAAGGCTTCAAACTTAGTATGAGAAATCTTATAAGTCCAACATGAAGCATGAAAGTCACATTGAGCATTAGAATTCCAAAATTCCTTGTGCAAACTCAAACCCTAATTTAGGTCATCAGTGCAAGGAGATGTTTTAAGCAGAGCAAAAAACCCTAATTCTGTCTGGAATTCAAAGAGTCTTGTGAGGAGAAATCTTGATAAAATGAGAGGGAAAATTTTGGGGTACAACAGCTTCCCCTGTTCAATCTTCTTGAACATGAAGAGTTAGATTGGCGAGTTTGCCTTTCGTGACTCGAAGGTAAAAGAGGATTGGACATTAGAGTGCCCGTAAATTTGCGCTCATCAGAGTATAGTTAAGGGAATGGGCTTAAAGATTCCATTTGGAAGATGTGACAGAATCTTGTCGGAGATGGGATGAAAGATGCCATCCAAGAAAATTGATCGCATAAGAGATTCCTTTGCGAGAACCCGTATACCTGTTGTTGAGGAGGACTACGCCGGGGAATGTTGGTCTCTGTCTTGGGAGAAATAGAATTTTAGGATCTTCGGTCATCCGTTATTATGCTGAGGAGTCATCTCTTGGTTGAAGAGGTGACAGTGAACTGCTATCTGGTCAACATCCAGGCTTCACAGTCTTGTATTGCTATCTGGTCATCATCCAGGCTTCACGATACTTTACTTCCTATCTCGTCAACATCCAGGTTTCAGAAGAAAATCAAAATGGTTATTCGGTCGCCTCCGGTTTTCCCTTTAATTTTGGGGCCTACTAATATCCGGTTGAATCCGGGCTTCAAAGTAATTGGCCGAGTAAACTGTTATTTGGTCAACATCCAAGTTTCACGGTATACCTTACTGTTATCTGGTCAACATCCTGATTTCACAGTCTTGTATTGCTATCTGGTCAACATCCAGGCTTCACAAAAACTTACTTCCTATCTGGTCAACGTCCAGTCTTCAAAAGGAAATCAAATGGTTATTCGGTCGCCTCCGGTTTTCCCTTTGATTTCGGGGCCTACTAATATCCGGTTGAATCCGGGCTTCAAAATAATTGGCCGAGTAAACTGTTATTTGGTCAACATCCAAGTTTCACAGTATACCTTACTGTTATCTGGTCAACATCCAGGTTTCACAGTCTTGTATTGCTATCTGGTCAACATCCAGGCTTCACAAAACTTACAGGGGATTCAACTATTTTCTGGTCGATCTCCGGGCTTCAGTATAATCAAGATAAAATCTGGTCGAATCCAGGTTTCATAACTGGAACAGGAATCTGCCCCTTGATTTGAATAAACAAATAGGAAAGCATCCATGTCTGGAGCATCTCTAAGCCGTTTTCTAAGCTTTGAATATCTGTTTTAGGTAGCTATTAATTTCATCCTGAAAAGGGTAGAATGTTAGCTGAAACACAAAGTTATGTTGCATGAAATGTATGATGCAATATATGTTTTTTTATCAATGTTAATGATTTATGAATGTAATGTATGCGCATGTAAGCTGATTAGCTATTTTCCTGAAGAAAATAAATCCTGGATAGCTGGAGATAATAAAATCTTTGACTGCTGTCGGGGAAAATAAATCCTTTACCACTACTGGAGATTCGAGATCTTTGACAATCTCTGTGGGGAGAAGCTATACTGCGGGGGAGATCAGGAGTTTAGGTTGTATGCCGATCTACTGGGGACTTCAAGAATGAGAATCTCCGTTCTGTTGGGGGTATCAGGGGAAAACTGAATGGTTTCCGCTGGGGATTGGCAACTCAAAGTTTCTTGTCCGCTGGATATCTTAATGACGTGTTGATTTGATCGTGTATGGAAACTTGACTCGGTTGAGGAAGAAGGTTTTAAAATAACTCTCTGGGGAATTATCTGGTTTTAAAGCGACTCTCTGGGGAAATTGGAGGAAAATGGATGGTCTTCAATGATGTTCAAAGGTTGAAGGTTTGACTCCGTTTGGGGAAGAAAGTTTCATCCTTACTGAGGGTTTGTAGTTCAAAGTTTTTCTCCGCTGGGGATTGGGAGTTTGAAAACTCAACTCTGATGGGGATTTTTGAAACTTAACTCCGCTGGGGATATGTATGTCAAGGTTTTAGTTCCGCCGAGGATCCGGATGATGTACTGCAAGGGATTTCTCCTGGAATATCCTAAAGATGTTTTCCTATATTTTCAACCTATCAGTAATTATTTTTTCTTATTTCGTTTCATTTGTAAGCAGTGATTATATTCAAATGTATATGCTCATTTAATAAATCATTGGACGTTTTCAAATAAAACACAAGTGTAAAAAGAAAGAAAAGGAAAACAATTTTCTGTACTTTGAAGTATCTTTGTATTAACTTTGTCTAAGTATTTTGTACAAAGGAGACAGACATCCTAGTAAGAGCATGTTGTCATAAAATTGAGAAAAATTTATACAAAGAAAGATGGCTATGTGTAAAAATTTCATGGGGTTCCCATTCTGCTATAACCTTCGTAACTCTGGGTATCTTGTCCATTCGTTGCTTCATCCGCAGATGATTGGATTGATCAGAAGCTTGGAGCTTGTCCGTGAAGAGATTGTCCTTAAAGTGATCCGACGAGACATAGTCATATGCTTTAATTCCCTAACTTTTGCCTGGATCGCCCATTCGGGTTTTCGATCCACCGGGAAACCCCTTTTTGCCCAAGTCGCCATTTCGGGTTTTCAACTTACCGGGTATACAGATTTTTGTTTATCCCTAATTTTTTCCTGAACCGCCCTTTCGGGTTTTCGATTCACCGGGATGCCCATTTTTGCCCAAGTTGCCCTTTCGGGTTTTTAACTTGTCGGGTCGTTTATACGTAGTATCTTTTGACTATGTCTGCGTTTGCAGGGTGCGGCAGGTTGTCACTGTCCATGGTGGTTAGAATCATAGCCCCACCAGAAAAGATGTTTTTGATCACAAATGGTCCTTCGTAGGTAGGAGTCCATTTGCCCCTGGGATCACTTTGCGGCAAGATGATCCGCTTGATTACAAGATCCCCGACTTGATACATCTGGCGCCTGACTTTCTTGTTGAAAGCCTTGATCATCCATTTTTGATACGTCTGACCATGACAAATAGCAGTAAGTCGCTTTTCGTCAATCAAGTTAAGTTGATCAAGTCGGGTCTGAATCCAATCGTCTTCACTCAAACCAACATCCTTCATGATTCTCAAGGAAGGAATCTGAACCTCCATAGGTAAAACTGCTTCCATGCCATATACCAAAGAAAAGGGTGTTGCCCCAGTTGATGTACGCGCCGTGGTACGGTATCCGTGCAGAGCAAACGGTAACATCTCATGCCAGTCTTTGCAGGTGACTGTCATCTTTTGAATAATCTTCTTGATATTTTTGTTCGCAGCTTCGATAGCACCGTTCATCTTTGGCCGATAGGGAGATGAATTGTGATGTTGAATCTTGAACTGCTCGCACAGAGCGGTGATCATAGTGTTGTTCAGGTTTGTACGGTTGTTCATGATGATACGGTCGGGGATACCATACCGGCATATGAGGTTATGCTTGATGAACCGGGCAACCACATTCTTTGTAACGGAGGCGAAGGAAGCTGCTTCGACCCACTTGGTAAAGTAATCAATGGCCACCAGGATGAAGCGGTGTCCATTGGATGTTGTAGGCCTGATCTCTCCAATCATATCGATACCCCACATTGCGAATGGCCAAGGAGCTGTTAGGACATTGAGAGGAACTGGAGGAATATGTACCTTGTCCGCATAGATTTGGCATTTGTGACAAGTACGGGAATATTGATGACAATCAGCTTCCATGGTAGACCAGTAGTAGCCTGCCCGTAGAATCTTCTTAGCCATCGTATGTCCGCTCAAGTGGGTGCCGGATGTACCATTATACAGTTCAGTCATGATCTGCTCAGCTTCATCCTTGTCCACACAACGAAGCAGAACGCAATCATGGTTGCGCTTGTATAGGATACCATTGCTCAGGAAGAACTTGGCAGAAAATCTCCTTAAGAACTTTTTGTCGTTGACTGAAGCTCCTTCAGGGCATTCTCGAGTCTCGAGATACCTTTTGACTTCATGAAACCAAGGTTGGTCCACTACTTCTTCGGTATTAATCTCGTGACAATGTGAAAGTTCGTCCATCCGCTCAATGGTGATTTGGGGAGCCTCATTATCCCAGTTAAGTTTAAACATGGATGACATTGTAGCTAGAGCATCCGCTAGCTGATTTTCTTCTCGCGGGAAGTGCTCGAAGGTAATCTGCTCGAAATGAGGTAACAATGTCAGGACATGTTCTTTTTAAGGGATGAGATTGGGATGTTTAGTGTCCCACTCTCCTTTGATCTGACTGATGACCAAAGAGGAGTCTCCAAACACAACAAAAGATTTGATTCCCAAGTCAATAGTAGCCTTGAGACCAAAGATGCAAGCTTCATACTCGGCCATGTTGTTGGTGCAGCTGAAGCAGAGTTTAGCAGTGAAAGGTGTATGGCAACCTTTTGGAGAGATAAGTACTGCGCCGATATCGTTGCCAAGTGCATTTGAAGCACCATCAAAGTACAGAGTCCATCGGGATCCTTGTTCAGGTCCGTCATACGGTCCGTTATCTTCAATGTTGTCCAATGTCATAATGTCCTCGTCGGGGAAGTCAAACTTCACGGATTGGTAATCTTCGACAGCTTGATGAGCTAGATGGTCAGCTAGTACACTCCCCTTTATAGCTTTTGGGTTGCGTATTGGATATCATACTCAGTCAGGATCATTTTCCATCTAGCCATTCTTCCAGATAAAGCAGGTTTTTCGAAGATGTACTTGATCGGATCCATTTTAGAAATCAGCAGAGTGGTATGTGTCAACATATACTGCCTTAGCCGGTGAGCAGCCCATACCAAAGTGCAGCAAGTTTTCTCGAGCAGTGAGTAGCGAGTCTTACAGTCGGTAAACTTTTATCTAATGTAATAAATGGCATGATCTTTTCGGCCAGACTCGTCATGTTGGCCCAGTACGCACCCCATTGAATTATCCGAAACAGTTAAATACATGATTAGCGGCCTTCCTTCAACGGGTGGCATCAAGATAGGAGGTTCTAGCAAATACTCCTTGATTTTATCGAAAGCAACTTGACAGTCATCATTCTATTCAACCACCTGATATTTCTTCAACAGCTTGAAGATTGGTTCACAGGTAGATGTTAGGTGAGAAATGAACCTTGCAATGTAGTTTTGGCGTGCCAAGAAACCTCTGACCTCCTTCTCAGTGCGAGGGGCAGGCATTTCTCGTATAGCTTTGACTTTGGCAGGATCAACCTCAATGCCTTTGTTGCTGACGATGAATCCCAAGAGTTTATCGGACCTGACTCTGAAAGTGCACTTGCTAGGGTTAAGTCTGAGCTTATATTCCTTTAACCTGACAAAAAACCTTTGCAGATGGTCGAGGTGTTCTTCTTTTGTTTGCGAATGGGCTATCATGTCGTCTACGTAGACTTTGATCTCATGATATATCATGTCATGAAACAAAGCTACCATGGCTCACTGATAGGTTGCCCCGACATTCTTCAGTCCGAATGGCATCACTTTATAGAAGAAGGTACCCCACTGCGTAACAAAGGTAGTCTTCTCCATGTCTTCGGGGGCCATTTTGATCTGGTTGTACCCTGAAAATCCATCCATGAAGGAAAATACCTTATGTTGAGCTGTATTGTCAACCAAGATGTCAATGTGCGGTAGTGGAAAGTCATCTTTAGGGCTAGCCCTGTTTAAGTCCCTGTAATCCACACACATTCTCACTTTTCCGTCCTTCTTAGGCACGGGCACAATGTTAGCAACCCATTGTGGATAGGAAGTAATGGCAAAAAACCCAGCATTGAACTGCTTCATCACTTCGGCTTTGATCTTTTCATACATATCGGGCCTCATTCGGCGGACTTTCTATTTAATTGGTGGATAGTCTTCTCTTGTAGGGAGACGGTGAACCATAATATCTGTATCGAGTCCCGGCATGTCTTCATAGGACCAGGCGAAGATCTCAACATATTCATTCAACAGCTGAACTAAGCGCTCTTTGACATTTGGCTTTAGGTTGGCACCCACTTTATCCTCTTTTCTGTCTTCGACAGTACCCAAGTTGATAGTCTCTAACAGCTCTTCATGGGGCAGAATAGCCCTTTCTTCCTGTTGTAGAAGTCTAGCCAACTCTCCAGGCACTTCACAATCTTCATCACCTTCGTATTCAGCATGATTGACCAGATCTTCAGAGTCACTGAAGGCCATAGCAGAATTGTTACCCATGGAATCCGGAGTGGATGGGTACCTGCATTTTGTGAGTGTGGGTGTGTGTAAGGGATAACCACCTTTAAACAAAATAAAAATGTAAAAAGAAAGAAAATGAACACAAAAGTTTATATATGAAAACATCCATGATTCATTAAAAATGGCATATGAAGATAAAAAAATCAAGCCCTTACAAATAGACCTATGTGCCCCGGGTAAGGCACAAGGAAAAAAGAGTGTACGAATTGTTTAATAATTATTACAGACCAACAGAAATGTTCGAAAGATAAATTACTGATTTATGAAAGTAATGGGAACAAAGTCTTTCGCCTCCCAGTTGTTCAGTCCTCCTTCAATAGTCGGGAAAATCCAATCTTCAAAATTGCTCTCATCTTCAACATCCTCCAAAGCATGAACTCCATGATGAGTGATCTTTAATGGTGGCCCTCCAGCTCGGGAGCGGCGCACAACCTTCTGAGCAGCAGTGGTGAAACCCAAGCCAAACTTATCTGTCTTGAAAGGAAAATCTGGTAGCTGACCCCATACTGTACTTCCTCCTTCCTTGATCACAACCTTCACATCTTTAAGGGATGACATCCGGGACTCGGGCTTGGTAATGATGGGTACAGAAGTCATTGTCTTGGCTGCCGCAACTTCAGGAGAAACCTCTTCAAAGTGTTGGAAAGGGGTTTCTATGAATTCACCATCTAACTCCACATAGCATAAAGAATTAAGATGGCTTATCATATACTCCTCCTCGCCATGAACCGTTATGATTTTCCCCTGGACTGGGTATTTGAGCATTTGGTGTAGAGAAGAAGTGACTGCCCCAGCGTTGTGGATCCAGGGTCTTCCCAACAAGCAAGAATATGAAGGACGCATGTCCATCACATAAAATGTAGAGTTGAAAATTTCTGTTCCCACCTTAATTGGGATGTCCACCTCCCCGTGGACCATCCTCTTAGAACCGTCAAAGGCTCTAACAATGATATTGCTGGGCTTTAGGGTCAAACCTTCATAGTCTAATCTGTCCAATGCTTTCTTTGGCAGGACATTCAAAGACGACCCGGTATCAACCAGAAGGTGAGCAAGAGTGGTCCCTCTGCACTCCACCGAGACATGCAGCGCGTCATTATGCTTTCTCCCCTTAGATGTTAGATCGGCATCGGAGAAGCCAAGACCATTGTCGGCGGTTAGGCTGGCTACACACTCCTGGAACTGGTCCGCGAAGGTTTCTTGAGGCACGTGGGTCGTCTTTAGGAATTTGATCAAGGCTTTGGCATGAGCCTCGGAACAGAGCAATAGGGCCAGCATAGAGATTTTTAAAGGGGTTTGCCCCAGTTGTTCTACGACATCGTAGTCGCTTTTCTTAATTATTTTTAAAATTTCCTCCATTTCCTTTTGAGTGGTCTCGGGGATGACCAAAGGCTGAGCCCTCGTCCTGATAGGCACTTCTTGGATCCCCTTACCGTTATCAGTAGCAACAGTAGAGGGTACAACTACGGGAGTAACAATTTCTTCAATAACTAGACTTCGCACAGAGATGTTAACCGGCACAGCAGTAACCTTAGGAGCATTCGAGGGTCCGAAGATTTCCCTTGAAGGAGCAATCTTCGGAGAGAAAATTCTTCCGCTACGAGTGATCTTACTTGTCCCAGCGATATTTCCTATGTCAGGAGTTTCTTCATCGGAATTCTTTTCCACTGATTCAATCTGCTTAACGCCGTGGTAGAAGATCTCTCCTCCGTAATTCCACGGTATTGTCTTATTGGACTTGTATGGGATAGGCCCCAGCATAGTTATCTTCAGAGGTACATACTTTGGATCGGGTGTAATCTTAACAGGTCTTTTGGAGACCTTGGAAAGACTGGCGAAAATGGTAATTATAGCAACATCGTTGATAGGAGTTGGAGTAACAAGAGTAACAGGAGTTTTCTCAAAGAGGATTTCTTGATTATCCATTAGGCGTTGGATGCCTAATTTTAATAACGGACAGTCGAATTGTAGGGACGAACAACGGTAACAATCTTTTTCACAGCCTGGGAAAATCCCGGCTTTCAACAGATTCATCTTGATTATTGGTAAAGGGGTCATTAAGTCATCAACAGCAGCAATATACAGATCCTCTTCGATAGTATGGGTATTGTGACCATGTTTTGGCATTGGGGCGGAGATCACATTCGGCTTTTTGGGCGCGTCGAATTCCACCTCCTTGGCATCTATTAAATCCTGGATCTTGTTTTTGAGGGCCCAACAATTGTTGGTGTCGTGCCCTATGTCGTCTGAATGATAAGCACATTTAGCTTTGGCATGGTAAAAAGGAGAAGTTGTATTTGGATTTTGTGGTGGATCTCTCAAGGTTGTAAGGTTTAACTTCAAGAGATGGGGGAGAACCTGGGCAGCCGTCATGTTTATTTTGGTAAATTGCCTAGCAGGCTTTCCCACTCTTTGTTGATTGGTTCTGTGTTGATCGTTTCTAGGCTGATCAGCCGCAGTCTTTTGAATCATTACAGCCCCCACCGCTGGCCAGCGCTCCACTCTTCATCGACCTCTTTGGGAGTAAACAGTTGACACCTCTTTCTTGGCTGGAAGAGGTTTTTTAACGGCAGCGGAAGCAGACATATCTTTTTGAATTTTACCGCTCTTGATGCCAGCTTCGACTCTTTCACCAGTCAGAATTAATTCGGTGAACCCCGCAGATGAACTCCCTATCAGGTGATTAAATAATGGACCTAACAGCGTCCCCAAAAACATATCAACAAGCTCTCTTTCAGACAATGGTGGTTGCACCCTTCCAGCCAAGTCCCTCCACTTCTGGGCATACTCCTTAAAGCCTTCATTAGAGACTGTACCCATACTTTATAGTTGAGTACGAGTAGGTGCTAAGTCTGCATTATATTGATATTGTCTGTAGAAGGCAGCAGCCAAATCCTCCCAATTGTGTACGTCAGATCTCTCAAGCTAGTAGAACCAATCTAATTGCGTCCCCGAAAGACTATCTTGAAAAAAGTGGACCCACAGATCCTTATCAGAAGAATGAGGTTGGATCTTTCTGACGTAAGACCGTAGGTGCATCTTCGAACAAGACAAACCATCGTATTTAGCAAATGTAGGCACCTTGAACTTAGGGGGAATCACAATCCCAGCAACCAACCCTAGCTCTTCAAAGTCCAGCCCATGCACTCTTTGTACCTCCATAGCTGCCAAACGTTCCTCCAAATTCTTGTACTTGTCGTCTGCAGGAGGGTACTGCTGCTCAGAATAGTCTTCATCCTCTTCTTCTTCTTCTTCAGCCTCAGACTCAGACGATACTGCAGCTCACTTTCCTTTACCTATCCCTTCATCAGATGTTGAGGGGAAATCCAGGATCCTTCTAGCTTGGTTATCAAATCTTCTACCCAGAGTAGCCACACCAACTCTTTTCTTTTTCTTTTTCTCTTTTTCTTTTTCCTTCTCTAACAGTGCTTTAAGATCCTCCTGACCCTTTGCCAAGGTCATGAGGAGTTGTTGGAACTGTGAATTTTGTGCTTGTAAATCTTTGACCGTCTGCTCTATATCCATCTTGCTGAAATAAACAGCAGAGAGATAAGGAAACCTGGTGTGAAGACCTGTTTATGCATATGATGAATGATATGTATTCATGTAGTGCATTCAAGGATTCGTAAATTCAAAGTTGTTGTAAACAAAAAGAACACACGTCATATTAATAATAAGAATTTGTCAGTACATAAGTGCCCCATGGGAAAAATAAATACAAAATTCTAATGTAAAAAGACGTTGCACATCCTCTTTGGTGCGATGTAGGTGTTAAGAGTCTGCTCTTCATGGAGTCGACGAGTAAGTTCCAAACCTTCTTCTCACTGGCGTAGAAGCTGGCTTCAAAAGTGTTTCGTTCTTCCTTGAGCTGTATCAAACTCTTTTGCAAATCTTCCAATGATGTTGGCATGTCAGGATGTAGGAGGGTGTATGGAACCTCTCCTTCCATAACAGGCTCTTTGATCATAGGCAGAATGTAGGGGTAAGGCATCATAAGACTCTGGGCGCGGGTTCGTACCCACTTGAGGTAAGGCTCAAGGGGGATGGAATTCTTGTGTCCCAGTGTCTTGCTGTCCACTTTGTTGGGCATCCTCCAAGCTCGGATAAACCTTTGTCGAAGTCCTTGAGCGTCATTGTCGAAGTCAAAAACCATGTCCGGAATCAGCATGTCATGTGGGCCATCCCTTCGGGCATACCCAAACTGTCTCAGAGCTAAACAGGGGTTGTAGGTAATGCCTCCCCTAATGCCAAGTAGTGGGACATTAGGGAATTCCCCACAATGATCAATGATGATGACATTTTCTCTGGACCGAGAACACCAATGAACATCAGAATGTGTGAGAGTCATCAATCGTTGTGACTACCTCAAGCCTTGTTCATTCTTCAAGACTGATTGGGGAAGGTGAGAAATAAACCACCTTTCTAGAAGAGGAGTACAACACATGAGAACACCTCTTTTCCTCATTGTTCGTGTGTAAAATGAGTGTAGGATGTCCCCAAGCAATGTAGGCACAAGATTCCGAGATATGAAAATCTTGACAGCATTCACATCTATAAGTTGATCAGGGTTTGAGAATAAAACCAACCCATAGATGAGAAGAGCCACGATCTCTTCAAAAGCTTGCAGATCTAGAGAATTCCGCAATTCTTGTGCCTTCTCAAACAGAAACTTTGCCAAGAAACCCTTGACACCACTTTTGGTTTCCCAATGACCCTTGATATCAGATGGTTGCAAGTGTAAGGCTTGAGCAACATCTTCAGGCTTTGGCTCTCTTTCCGTACCGTTGTAGGGTAGTTGATGGAGAATAGGAATCCTTAGGAGTTGAGAAAATTCCTCCAAAGTAGGCACTAGTTGGTAATCAGGAAATGTAAAGCAATGGTGTAGGGGGTCAAAGAACTAGAAGAGAACTTTCACCATGTCTTCTTCAATGTTGGAGTTGACCAAGTTGAGAAGTCTACCATGTCTTTCACTGAAGGGAGAATTCTCTGGAATCTTGGAAGTAAGCTCCTTGAGTTGAGGAGGAATTCTCACAAGGTTGACCTGGATTGTTTTCTACGAAGTGATTCCATAACCTACAAAACAGGAACAAAGATGAAGATCCAAACCCTTGAAATGGTTAGTGGATGCATATGATGCTTCATGATGTTCATGATGTATGCACAAGTATATGTACAAGCAAATCACACAAGATCCTAGTTTCAGGCTTGCATGGGGTTTCATAGGTAAGTACCCTCTTGAAGTTAGTTGGCTCAAACTGTCCTATAAATAGTAACCGGGTTCTAAGGAGCTCAATATCACTGGATTATTTTATGTGTTCATTGTTTCAGTTTAACCACTTTATTGGCAACCGAAATATTCCAAGAAAACAAACCTCAATGAGTGTAGTATTGAGTATCTACCCACTTCGGACTGCACCAAAGTCGGTCATCTCACTACCCCTAATAAGGCCAAGATGGTCAAGTAAAGGTTCTAAAAGTCCATTAGTGCTTCATGACATCACTCAGCGGCCCCGTATTCTCTTTGATTGACTCAAAGGCTACCGGTACCCACAAATATGTCGCACTAATATAGCTATTGCTTCAACCATGTCGGTATACCCTGCACAGTTTCCACAATGTATTATTTTTTACCTATGAATGTTTCCCAAATCCGGGTAGAGGATTTCAAACCCAAACAATAGAACCAAATGTAAAGCAATCAAAGCAAACAAAGTAAGCATGTAAAGGTGATCTAAACCCTAAGGTAACCCCACTTTTGGATGATCTCCCCAGCAGAGTCTCCAGATCTATGATACCGTGGGAGAACTGACTTGAGGTTTTGCGTTTTATGCTCGCAAATGTTTCAGTTTAGCAAGAGTCGCCATCGACTTTTTATTTTATCCAAAGGAAAGGTCAAAACGCACAGGAAAGACCTTTGAGATGTTTTCTTGGGTTCGGGGGGTAGATTATGAAAAGGGAAGGTGCAAGCACCCTTTTCATCCATGGTTTTCCATGGGCTCTTAGTTACTTAGTTAGATCACTTGCTTTTGCTTTTCAATTGTTTGAAATGGTGCTTTGTGTGTGGTTTTGAAAATGTTTTGAAAAGAGGCCATCATTGTGGCAACCTTTGTAATGATTCTTGTTTGAATATATACAAAGGTGTTTTTCTTTTGAAAAGATATTTCAATGTTTGAAAGTTTGTTTTGGAAAATGTTTTGAAATTGTGTTGTGAGGTGTGTTTGAAAATAGCAAGGATGTTTTTGCAAGTTTTGATCAAGTAACTAAGAATTGTCTACCCTATCTACTCAAAGATATTTCCTACACATTTGTAGCCCTTTTGACAGTGTTGTTTTTACCATTGCATTTGGTAAACAACCTTGTATTTGGATGTTTAAACGGGACAGGCGCGGGTCATCGTATTGACCATGATAGCAATTGTGCTAAGTACCTTTAGCAAATTTTTGAGGGACTAGATCATTTTGTATAGGAAACCAAGATAGCGTCATCGAGGGATTATGATCTTTTGTTTTGTTTTTGTTTTTCCAAGATACTCAACATGTATACCATGGCCAATTTAAAGGCAACAAGTGGATGAAAACCCTAGGGGTGCATGTGTGTATTGTGTTGTCAATTTACATGCTTTTATGTCTTGTATTAGGTCTAATTATTTGTTTTGACTTTGGATATTGCATACAAACCCTAATATCTATCATGGCATATTTGAAAGCTATAAATGCGTAAAATAAATCTACGACTATTACAACATTGATATGGGGAGGGGGATACAATTTTGAATGGGGAGTATTTGCAAGAAAATAAAACTCTAAGATTTACTATTACATCCAAATTGAATTCTTTGCATCAAATAATAAATAAGCAATATTAAAATAAGCAATTTAAATATAAATATGCAAAATATTATAAATATGTAAAAAATGTTTTTGTTTATTTTTATGTATGTAAAAATGAAATATTTAATGCATTAAAAATAATAAAATAACAAGATTATTTTTATTAACGGTAAAAACCCTAATTTTCTTTAAGAAAGTATATATATATATATATATATATATATATATATATATATATATATATATATATATATATATATATATATATATATATATATATATATATATATATATATATATATATATATATATATATATATATATATATATATATATATATATATATATATATATATATATATATATATATATATATATATATATTAATTATATTATTTATGTACAATAAAATAAAATAATAACATATATACAAATATCAAAAAATAAAAATATATTAGAAAAAATATTATTTAAATATGTAAATAATAAAAATAAAGGTATAATATTTTTATGTATTATTTTCAAGTTTTTATTAAAGAAAATAAAAGTATGTTATTTAATAATTATTTTTATGTTAGAAAAAATAATAGAAAATACAAAATAAAATGTGAAAATTTATGAAAATGTTTTTGGTAATTTTTTATGTTTAGAAAAACTAAAATAAAATCAGAAATGAAAAAAGAAATAGAAAAATATAAAAATATAAACAATGGGCCAAGGGGGTGTAAACAGTAAGGTCAGGGGGTGCAAAAAGTCATGCCAAGCCAAGCCCAGCCCAGTTACAGCTTCGTCTTCAACCTTTGAACAAAAAACGCGTGTTCTGATGTACAACTCGTATCTCCTGCATTTGTGCTTAAAAACAAAAACTTGCAACATGAAAGTTATAGAGCATGATCATACGATTCTAACTATATAAAAAACTTAATCTAACTCTCAAAGACCAGAGAGAATTTCTCTGGCCCTAATTTCTAACCTAACTTTTTCAGGAAGTTCATCAATCAAATTCTCTTAGCACACTTAACTTAAATGAAATCTATGCATATGTACAACTTAAGGGCTATGAGTACTATATTTTTTATTCACAAACCTAAGCCTAATGATTCCTAAATAGAGAGATAGAAAGTTGGAAAATACATGTTTCAGTTGAACACGAGTATGGCAATGTGGAGGTTTTCAGTGAGGCCTGAGATGTTTGTGAGCTTGCCTGAACTTCCTTTGACCTTCCCCAATGCTTTGTTTGCTTTGAGCTTGCTTGAATAAGCCTGTAGAAGTCAACCTGCACAAGCTGAAATCAGAAATGGTAAAGCTTGCAAATGGAGTTACAGTCAATGGACAATGGTTGGGATAGCTTAGGTGGGTTATATGGAATGTATTTGAACAGGTTTGGGGCAAAACGCACGAGTAGTTTTTGTTATGGAACTCAAAGTGCAGAAAATGCCTTGTTTTGCAAGAAGAAGGTGTTTTTGTGTTTTGGAAGGCTTGAGGGTTGGATAGATCGTGTTTCTAGCTCAAGGCAGTGTTCAAAACTTTTTTCAAATGCTTACAAGAGTTGATTATAACAGATACTCAAGTTGTGGCTCTTTGGCAAGTTTACTTGTTTTTTTAAGTAAAAGTGTGAAATGATACAAGACAGGCCTGTACAGGCTATCTTCCAGCATGCACTTGGTGATCTTGGCCCCCCAAGTTTGTGGATATTGTTTGCTGTCCAAGATTTGGTTCAAGGCTCAAGGGATGCAATTTGACATAAAGCAAGTTTTGACAAAAATGGCAATGTTGCCTTTTTGCTATTTTTGGATTAATCCCTTGTGTAAACCTCTAATGATCAGAACAAAGCTTCAATCCATTGAGTTTGCATTTAATTCTTGAGTGTGGAAGGGTTTAAAGACCTGTGAGCAAGTACAAGTGAGGCTGGATAGAGTTTGCAAATTGTGTCAACATGAAACATGCCATGGATCAAAGTGAGTTTTTTTCCAAATTCAAACCTTTGATTCTCCCTAACCATAAATGATTTTGGAGACTTATTGGATATTTTGGAAAGCTTGTAACATGATCTACAATCCATATTTGAAATTAATTTTGAGATTCCAAGTGGAACTAGGTGAAAAATTGTCATGAAGATAGGTCAAAATCCTGCCTAAACTAGGGCAAAATTTCACTAAGTTAAAAGTTTCATGGACCCTTGTTCCAAAAATCATAACTTGAGATCCAAGCATCTTTTGGGAAAACTTTGTGAATTAAAGTTGTAGATTTTGTGGAGGAATACAACTTTCATGTTGGAAGTTTTGTTTGAATCCAATTTCATCATGGTGAAAAAGTTGGGCAAAGTTGGGAAAAAATAAGAAAATTTCATAACTTCGAAAAATTCTAAGTTATGAAAATTTTCAATCTTAAACCCTAATTTGCAAAATTAGGTTTCTTGATGAACACGTTTCATTTTTTGACACATCTTGATGAAAAATGACCCTTGGCACTTGATTTTGACCAAAAAGTCAAAGTTTGACTTTTCAGTGTACAGTTGATTTTTAATCAGTTGACTGGAAAATTCATCTGTCAATCCAATGCAATTGAGATCTTTTGAACTTTGTGAATAGGTCAAGATGATGCCATTGAGTCCTTGAATCCATACTTGAACCCAATTTTCCCTTGGCTAGGTTAAAAGTCAGAAATTGCCCTTCTACAGTCAAAACCCTAAAAATGACCATTTTGCCCTTTTGATGATCTGATCAAATTTTTTGAGGATTTGTGGTCCAAACTTGATCAAATGGTTCATATGAGCTTATAATATGGATGTGGATCGAAATTTATGAGGTTTGACTGTAAATTGGCCACAGTTGACTTTTTCCCCAATATAGCTGATTTTTAGGTCAAATGTCCAATTGACTGGGCAAAAATTTGATTCAAGGCTTGAAACTTGGTATGAACAATCTTATATGTCCAACATGAAGCATAAAAGTCACATTGAGCATTAGAAGTCCATAATTCCTTGTGCAAACTCAAACCATAATTTAGGTCATCAGTGCAAGGAGATGTTTTGAGCAGAGCAAAAAACCCTAATTCTGTATGGAATTCAAAGAGTCTTGTGAGGAGAAATCTTGATAAAATGAGAGGGAAAATTTTGGGGTACAATAACCATAATCCCCTATTACACAGAAGGTGGTACGTAGGAACTAAAGGTTCGCAACCACGGCGGGTGCAAAAATTAATTAAAAAATATTTCTTTTCTCATCTCCATCATCTATTTTATATACAACTTTTATAGCCAAAATACACAAATATTCAAAGAGGTTCCTGTGGAGTACCATAGATGTTTAGGGTGCTAATACCTTCCCTTTTAATAACCAAACCCCGAACTTAGATTCTCTACCCCTCTTTTTTGGGTTACTCGCTCTTTTCCCATTCCTTTGGAAACAATAAAACACTGGAAATATTTTTATTTGATTTGTGCGAGTCAAGTCAATCCAATGGCTTAATCTTAATATTTCTACCGCTAAAACGGCGCCACGCCTTTGCAATCTCCTCTTTAGCTTCCTTGTGATCCTCTACCTCTTTAAGAAAGAAACCACTCAGATGAATACTATTTGGCTTATCTTTCATCGGATATCTAAGTTGTCATCGTGCAAGAACGGGATTGTAGTTAATTCCTCCCTTTATACCGAGAAGGGGTACATTGGGGAAACTACCACAAATATCGACAATCTCCACATCATAGTAAGCATTATGATACGAAATAATATCTGAATAAGTGAGAGCCATAATCTTTGGTTCCCAACGAGGTTCCTTCTTGATATCCCAGAATGAATCGAACCGAGGTAAGTGAGAAATAAACAACTGATACAACAAAGGCGTGCAACAGATAATCATCCCTCCATGATAAGAATCCAAAAGATGAATTGAATAATAGGAATCTCCTAATAATGTAGGGAATGGATTTACAATCAAAAAGATCCTGATGGTATTGATATCCATAAAGTTGTCGTCGTTCGGAAATAAGAACAACCCATAAGCAAGCAGAGAAAAGAAGGCCTCAAAAGCAACTATACTCTTCATCCTAGCAAAGTAACAAGCTTTCTCCAATAAAAATTGAGAGGGTAATCCTTTAATTCCTCCTTTGGTAGTCATGTGGGTCTCAATCTCAGACTTCCCCAAATGAACCATATCAACAATCTCATAAGACTTTGGCTCCCCCTCCAAACCGGTAAAAGGAATACGATTAGTAATAGATAAACCTAGTAGATAATAATACTCCTCTAATGTAGGCATCAACTGATAATTAGGGAAAGTGAAATATCGATACATCAGATCATAGAACTAGACCAAAGTCGAGAGGATACCATAATTCATCCTGAGCTTCATGAGAGACACAATGGATCCATACTTCTTCCGAAAATCTGTAGAACTCTCAATCTTAGGAATTAGACTCATCAAATCATCTATCTTAGGATTCTTGAAACTGTACTTCTGAGTCTTTCTTTTTCCTAAATCCATGGTCAAAATTACCTGAGATGTTCGCAAAAAATCAACTTTAAGCCCCTTGAACCTAAAATGTTTTAAATGATGCTCATGGGTGCATGAATGCATGATGCAGCAATCACACACAAGATCACAAACATGGGGGGATTCATAGGTTCAATGTCACGAGCATGAAGTCAAAAGTACTACCCACAAGGTATGGTCTAATAGTTTATCACCTGCCAAACAAGGTTCTAAAAGGTTCCTAAAGTCTACATCCTTCCTTCAGATATTACCAACGTCCCGGTTAACTTGGTAATTAGTAATATTCTAAAAAAAACTCGGCTGAGTGTAGCATCGTGTGACAACCATTTCCGGATTACTCCGTTATAGTTTCCGCACTACACATAAAAGGCAAAGATGGGTTAAAGGTTCTACGGTCCTCAGCTTCAGCAGGCTCTCAGGTCGAAAGCAGCACGTATTCCCGATTACTCGGTAAATAACACTACAGTCAAAGGGGAATCCACTGAGTGAGGATTTCATGCCTCCTTTTTTAGGATTACTCCCTCAAAGTTAACATGACTATACCACCCATCCTATATTAAGTTTGCCCAAGTCCGGGTATAAGACTTATGAGAAATCACCAAGCACCTTGAAAATCAGGAAAATCCAGACAAACATATATACAACATATAATATATAACAAATAATAACACATACATAGATAAACAAAGATAGGCTCAACCCACTTAGGGAAGGACCATCAATTGGTCGATCTTTCCCCAGTGAAGTCGCTACTTTTTTTCTATAGCAGTAGAAATGTTTAGACTAAGCCATTAGATTGACTTGACTCGCAGAGATCAAATAAAAATTGCCACTGTGCTTTATTGTTTCCAGAGGAATGGGAAAAGAGCAAATAAACCAAAAAGAGGGGGAGAGAATCTAAGTTCGGGGGTTGGTTATGCAAAGGGAAGGTATTAGAACCCTAAACATCTACGGTACTCTGCAGGAACCTCTTTGTAAATTTGTATATTTTGGCCATAAATGTTGTATAAAAATAGATTGTGGAGATGAGAAAATAAATATATTTTACAACTTTTTCACCCGCCGCGGTTGCGAACCTTTAGTGCCTACATACCACCTTCCGTGCATAGGGGATCAGGGTACTCGTAGTTCACCTTTAAAAAAAACACAAGTGTGTTGGTTAATTTTAAGAAACAAGACATCATCGTCTTATGCGAGTGGAAAACATACTTACTACCCATGTTTATGAGAAAGGAGAATTTGCATCATCTCAAAGTGGAGGATATGACTTAGATTTTAAAATCAACAAAGGCTCGCTCAACACCAAAGTGGAAAATATCTCACTTCCCTACATATCGTAGAAGTATAATAGTTCGCGTCACTACAAGGATTGACAAGAGTCTAATCTTTTGAGAAAAATTTAAAGTAAAAATCCAAAGTGGCAAAATGGTTTGATTGACTTTTAGTCTTCTCACAAAAATGTCAAAGTATGATTAAGTTGTTTAAAGTTAGATTTAAGAAAATATTTTTGAAAATGCATGGACCTAAGCCCATGTTTATTGTGAAAGCCATTAAAGTTTGGAAAACAAGAATAGTTTTAAAAAGAAGGGATAAAGTTTTTTAAATTAAAGAAGATGGGAGAAGATGAAGGGACTATCCTAAAGCATAAGGTAAAATTTAGGGAAAAGAACCATCTAACCAACAAGAAGCCAACACTTGACATAATGGGTCAATGTAGAATTCTCGTCCTTTAGATTAAAACCAAACAATCAAAGAAAATAAACCTCTTAAGAAAACCAAGCTTCAAATGCATTAAGTCTTCACAAAATTTGGGTAGAGTAACGACTGTACATAGATGAATTCCCAATCACAGACAAAGCATATAATCAAAATAACCTGCACATAAAGCAAACAAACAACCCAATGTCTCGGGGTAAACCCCAAGAACTCTAGACAAAATAGCAATAGAAGTCACAAGGTCTCATAGTATGTCAAGGTCTCTACTCCTAAGTCCAAGAAGTCCATAACTCCATCATGCCAAGGATAGTAACCAAATAGTCCAAGTAACATTAAAGTTTTTTTATTGTTCAAGTTGATTATTAGGTATCTTCAAAAAGAGAATGAAAAGCTTAAGTGAGTAAAATAATAAGGACATAAAGATAAATTCCCAAGTGATAAAATATGAAAATAGCATGAAATGAAAATGCTAAGATAAACGGTGCTTAAAGTAAAGCATAAAGTAAAAGCATAAAAATAGAAGTCAATTGTTAATGAGTTAGAAATTAGAGGTTAGTTGAATTTCCATCTTGAATCTTGCATTTGAAAACTCATTAGAAGATTGATAAAATCAAATCCTATCAATAACAAGTTTCATTTGCTTTTTGACAAGTATATCATTCATTTCAAATTCTCTAGGTAACAACAAATGATCAATGATGTTTAAATGATTCACTTAGTCCAAAATTTATGATGATTCATTAGAGGATTGATAAGACCAAAGCCTCCTAACAATGAACCTCAAGGTTATTAGATCAAAGGTTTCAAATTAAACATGTTTGGGCCATAAATGATCATCTCTCAAATCGGTGTAACATTTAGCGATATGTTAAGCAATCGTAAGTGGACTTATATACAAGTTACACCTATTTTATGATCGGTCAATAGCAATCTATGTGCCATATGTTTATATAAATGATATGTAAATCATCCTCTAACAACATGTAACACAATGAGAAAGGGATAAGATGAAGAGTGAGGATATATATTTGAATAAAAAATTTAATCAAAACTATCATTAAAATCCTTCATCTATTTTAGTGGAGTTAAACTCAACACTCAAGATCCAATGATGTTAATGAAGTTTATGATCAACAATCACATAGCCAGAATATATAAAATAAATAAATTGAATTTAATGACTAAAAAAAAGACTTTTAAATTTTTTTTTAAATGAGAATAAAAGGTAAAATAGCAAACTATATTCAAAGTATCAAAGAAAAATTTAAAAGGACTATAGAAAAATCCGAAATGACCTTAAATATTTTTATAAAATTTTTTGAAAATTTTTTAAAATAGAAAAGTATTTTAAAACTAATTAAAATCACTCAAATAAGTGATGAAAAGACCAAAAATAGTAAAAGTCAAAATAAAATTCTAGAAAAATTCCAGAAGGTCAGAAGTAAGGAAAAATGATTTTTATAAAAAAAATTAGAATTTAAAAATATCAAAAAGTATTTTTAAAACAATTAAAATAAGGCAATCAAAACAAAAATTATAAAAATATATCAAACATTATGATAAAAATATGAAAAAAATTTCACAGAATCAGAAATAATTCAAAGTATTTTTGTATATTTTTTCATTATTTTTGGATAAAAAATAAAAGAGTTATGAATTTGTAAAGATAAAAGAAATTAAATAAAAAATTTGTAAAATAAAAACAAATCAGAAAAAACCACGCGCGTTGGATCTCTCTCACTTATACACGGTGGCAGATCTACTAGATCTGAGGTGAGGGAGCATCATGGACGTAAGTTGAAGCGCGCACATACAACACAAGAAAATTCAACCAATCAAAATAAAACAATTGCCTCAGTGTCATTGGTTGAAGAACGACACGTAGGTCGTCTTCAACCTCCAGCCTCCTGAAAGTAGGGCAAATCCAAGATCCTTGAATCTATAAATTTACGCATTCACAGTGGTACCATTAGATGCGTCTACTTGAGACGATCACAACCATATGTTCGCGAAAATTTATATAAAACACAACGTAATCGATTTGGAAAAAACCAGAGATGTTAAAATATGTTAAAATAGAAAATCAGAAGCATCAAACACATTGTTTCACCAAAATTGAGTCAAGAACAAGCATCCGTGAATATCATAGACCATTTCAGTAATTTGAGTTAGAAGGTTTGGTGCCTTAAACTACCTGAACGGAGTCAGATGAACTTGCTCTGTAAATGGACTTGGCTAGCACGATTCATGGCACCTCAAGGCTTGATTCTTCTTCTGTTAGCTTCAGGGAAGTTCAAGGATGAAGGATCAATGAAGAAATTGGATTAAAAAGTGGGGAAAAGGGGAATTCGAAATCTCAGAAAAGTGAGTTATGAAGGGAGTTTGACAGAGTGATTTTAGCTATTCAAGCTTGCGAAAATGAGTGAAATAGAGTCTGTATTTATAGGAGAAGCGAATGGAATAAAGATGAGGGGTGAATGATGCAAATTCAAATGAATTCATGCACACCTGTGTACACGAGCAAAGTGTGTTCACATGTGCATCAAAACATATCCAAATGATGCATTTTGATGCTCTAAATGATTCAAACATATTTGCTAATCATGTTTAAGTGGAAGACGCGTGGAAATTTGGTGATTAGAAGCCAAATTATGAATTTCAAATTCTGACTTTGAAGAAAACTTCAGTTTCAAGGTACCAACATTGAATCAGTGGTATTCACAACTCAAGGATTCTTAGAGAATGATTCTTGAAGCAATTGAAATATAAGGTCACAAAATTTAAAATGTGCAAAGAGTGGGATCAATTGGATACTTGAGCTAAGAGTTGTGATGAGTCAAAGTTGAGAAAAAGATGCTGACTTTTTGTACTTAGAAAAATTCTAAGTTTTTCTTCAAAAGTGACCTATAATGTTTTGAGTTCAAACAAGACCTTACTACAAAATTGAGCTTTGATTATTGATGCTAGCTGGAAGTGGACATCCCAAAGAGCACTGTGCAACTTGAATCACTCAAAAATACCAAGTATTGAAAAAGTTATGGCCTTGTAAAATTGGTGAAAATTCATGAGGTGACCTATAATATTTTGGGTTCTTAGGGCATCTTCCACCAATTTTCAAGTCTTGCACATAAAAGAAGAGTTGAACTCACATCCTTAAGATCATTGTGGAAAAATAATTGGCTCAAGGGGATAAGAATTGACCAAGTTATGATCTTTTGAAGTCACCTAAGGGAATTTGATGGCCTATTTAGGGGACTTGTAATCTTTCTTCATCATTAGGCATCTTCCACACCAAATTTTCTTGAAACTCTTGAAGTGATTAGTCGATAACCCTTTAAAGAGAAGCATTTATTTGGAATCACTCAAAAATCTCAAAATATGAACAAGATATAGCCCTTAGAAGTCTAAAACCCTAGCTCCTAAAGCACCAACATGACTTGGGAACCCTTTTCAATTTTGACAAACTTTCCTGCACAATAACTTTTTCCATGTGAATAGAAATTGTTGAGGATGATAATAAGAAACTATAGCACCAAAAACCACTTCCAAATTTTAAGAATTGAGAGAGTTGTGCACTTGTGATCAAGGAATCAAGAACTTGTCCAATTAGATCAAACTTCTTCAATCAACCCTTTCATCTTTTGACTTCCCTTGACAATTTGAGGCATGATAAATCATAGTAGGCCTTATCATGATATTCTTTAAAGCATCCTCAATGATGGAGCTTTAATCTTAATGAAGAAGATGTTGAATAAGGCATGGAAATAAACTCATGAACCTATGAATCCACCTGATGAAATGTGTTGTGCCCCCACCTATAAGATCATAAACTAAAGCAAACATTCATTATATTTGTTAGTTAAAAATTAACCAATACAACACATAAATGATCAAAATATACAAATCAAGGTGCTCGGTGATTCCTCATGAGCAAACCTAAAGATAGGGAGAAGAACCAAACCCTAGTGTGATCTTGATATGGTTGAATTGATATGAGATGATAGAGGAATCTTAGGGGGAGAAATTGGGGGTACAACAGTACTCTAAATTGTTGCATTCCACTATTGTATTCATGGTTTATGACTCATCTCTACAAGGAAGATTTCTTGATTCGGAATCTGACAAGGTATTAGTGGCCTAAAAAATTAAGTCCTCTTACTACTAATTATATGTTATGGTATGCGAGGAAGCTGGAAATTGGAGATATTATCTATAACTACAGAGACTTTCCTAATGTTCCATTGATCGGATCACGAGGTTGAATTAATTCAAACCATACTTTAGCCCTATGACAACTAGGGTATCCTTTGGAAGATAAATCCTCAGACGACCAACTTCAACAACTGATCATTCATGATATGGGAAAAAATAACCAAGAGTTGCTCAACAAAGTCATCCGGGCTTGGAATAGGGTTAATAAAAGGAAAGCTGAAAGGGAAAATGTTGTGGAAAAAGAACCTTACATTAAGTGGGTTCTGGATAGGGTACGAATTGTTAAGATACCATTTGACATAGATCCTGAATACAAGCCAGAGGTCCCAGAAGCTCCACCGATGTCCTTAGAAGTAATAGACGATTTGAAGAATACGTTGAAACAAGCTCAAAGGGAGAAAGAAGAATTAGAGCTCAACCTCCATAACCTAACTTACGAATAAAGGCAAATGCATCGTGTTGTACCCCAAAATTTTCCCTCCCATTTTTCTTAAGACATGCTTTCAAAGGTTCTCAAGATACTCAAGGGTTGACCAGTCAATGCTCCTCCTAAGCCAAAAACCTATAACTAGTTTTTAGTTTCTCAAGGAAATTTGGGTTGCAAAGGTCTCAAGTGGTTTTCATGGTTATTCATAGGTCCTCAGTAAGGTTCATGTCAATTTTCAAGTCCTACATCACAAGTTTGCTCAGTCAATGGCTCAGATGATTGAAAATCAACTATATTGATCAAAAAGTCAAATATGGTCAACATACAGTCAAACTTCAAGATTTTTGGTCAACATCAATATTTTGAAATGATATTCATCATTTGATCAAGGATCGATCATGATTCCCTAAGGAAAGCTCTCAAATCATCAAAAGTCAAGAATTGTCAAATTAGGGTTTCCTTAGGAGAAGTCAACTGAACTTTGACCAAACATAACTTACACATGCTCCATCAACTTTTCCCCAACCAAAGCCGATTTTAAATAAAATTCAATTCTCTACAATTTTAATTTGATGCTCAAGTCCAAAAAATGCTTCATTTGAAAGATATGAGCTAATACATTATAGGTCATTTTCAAAAGTCAACAAAAGACACTTTTTGTCAACATAACTTACATCAAGATAATGTCTCCAAATGAAAACATTATCAACATAGAGATTGTAGAGGACATCTTTATATTTCCAAAAAGTCCAAGATCATATACAAAATATGAAAATTGAGCAAGTTATGAGTTACACGAGTTGGGAAATTTTGAAGAAAGTAATGAAATGCAAATTAAGCAAAATTACAATTTTGAACTAATGAGCCTAATTGTTTGGTGTTCAAACATGTTTACAAAATATTAGAGGACCTCTAAAAACCACTCACACATTTCATTGATTTTTATTGATTTTATTTGAATTTTCAGGACCCTTTGGTTAAAAGACCCTTTGGTTAAAAGATCATAGTCCCTTGATGACCCTTCGATACTGCCTCAGTAAATGATCTTGGTACCTTAGGGTAATTGCTAAAGTGTCTTACGAGTTGTCTTTGTGACTGTACGATGAACCTCACTTATCCCTCAAACATCCAATGATAGGGCTAACTACTAACCAATAGTAGGATAGCCCTATCTAAAGGAAAAGAGGAAATGAACAAAGATCTTTCGAGTAGGTAGACAGCTTGTAGTTGCTTGCTCACAAAACAAAACGAATTTCTCATACATACACTCTCTTTTCAAAATATTTTCAAAGAAAAACACACTTTGTATGTATTCTCAACGATACGCGATTCATTACAAAGTTTGTCGCACTAAGGCATCTTTTTAAAATATTTTCAAATACACTTACACGAAGAAAAAAAGCATTTTCAAAAGTGAGCTAGCAACTAAGAGCTCGTAGATAACTACGGATTAAAATGGTGCTAATACCTTCCCTTTCCATAACCTACCCCCCTTATTCTCTAAGAATAATAAACTGTTTAGTAATTCAAAAACAGATATGAACAAAGGAATGGATTCACCAAGCCACTGAGTTAGTATCTAGTATAATCTTCTAATTGTTTTTATATGTACTTCTAATTTTTTATAATGTATCTCAGTAGAAAGCAAAGCAACAAGAGTAGCTTAAAATTTTTTTTGTATATATACCTCTTAGCAATCCATAGATATACAATGAAGTTGAAGAAAATAGAAAATTTCTTACCGGAATCGTAGTTGGACGGCGGCGGGTGCGTCGAAGACGGCGGCAGGCTGTGACGGCGGGAGATTCGAGGACGTCTTCGTGCAGGAGGTATTCGTGCACGATGGGAGACGGCGGCCTGTGACAGACTTCTTCGTGCAGGACGATGCAGACCTTCGAGGAGACGGCGGAGGGTGGAGCAAAGGGCGTTCATAGGCAGAGCGGAGGGACTGTGTAGGCGGAGCAGAGGGACTTTGTAGGCGGGCGGAGAGTTGGTTTTGAGGAGAGAATAAAAACGAAATGTACAGTAGTGAGAAGATAGGGTTTATTTCTTAAATATATATTGGATTTTTTACATCGGTGGCAAATTTAGCCCGATGTAAGGGTTACTTCGCAATCAGGTTTTTAGATTGGTGCATATCATTGACCGACGTAATGGTCACGTTTTCAGGTTTTTATATCGGTGGATTGTAGAACCGATGTTAGCGTATTTTTTACATCGGTGGATAGCAAGGCCCGATGTAAGGGTTAGCGTGTTTTTTATTTACCAATCTGCCACCTAGTTTTTATTTACAAAACTGCCACCGTGTTTTTTTTACAAAATCCTTTACATCGGTGGATTAATTGGCTCAATGTAATAGCCAGCAAAAAATATTTTTTTAATATTGTTTATATCATTGCAAATAAATATCTGATGTAAAATATTTTTAATTTTATTTTTTACATCATATATTATTATACCTGATGTAAAGACCTTTTCTCAAATGTCATTTTTTTAGTAGTGTGTGAATACATATTTTGAGAATAATGTGAAAATTATGAATGAAGATGGAGTATTTATAAAGTGAATTTTATACATATCATCTAGCCAAAATTTTAGGCGTGTTCAACATCATCTTCTCAAAATTTTAAATGTGTTACATGTCATCTATCCGTTAGGATTCACAAGTGTTAGAGATGATTATAAGATAACATATACGGAAAATAAACACATATAATAATATCACATTAGTAATTTAAATAATATCAAATGTCACTACTCAATTATAAATTTTCCGTGAAGCAATATTATAGATGGGGATCTTAGTCCTCCGTTAAATATGAAAGTTAGAACTAATATTCAAATTTATTTTTCGTGATATTATACTATAAATGAGGATTTAAACCTCCATTAAGTATAAGAGTTACTATTAATACTCAAAATTAAATTTCGTTATATTATAATTTATGATGTTTTAGACATCCACACAAAATTTATATAATAATAGTCACGCTTATTTTAGAGCACTTGACTGATTGTCAGTTTTCGATAACAAATAAGTAAAATAATAATAACGATAATGATTACTCTAATTACAAATCATTTGATGGATTGTCAATTTTATATAATCGGAGATAATAATAATAATAATAATAATAATAATAATAATAATAATAATAATAATAATAATAATAATAATAATAATAATAATAATAATAATAATATTGTGGTAAAGATAAATGATATATTGTGGTAAAGATAATAATAATAATAATAATAGTAATAATAATAATAATAATAATAATATTGTGGTAAAAATAATAATAATAATAATAATAATAATAATAATAATAATAATAATAATAATAATAATAATAATAATAATAATAATAATATTGTGGTAAAGATAAATGATATATCTAACCGTAGTAAACACTTTCGATAGAAATAATGGTGCTCATAATATGATGAGAAAAACCAGATATTTAAATATGTGTTAATCCTCTAATTATATAATACTACAAAATACATGATGTTTAGATATATCAATATAAGGAAATAAAGAGAGGAGAAAATAAGATGATATCTCTTATATTTGTCAAAGTGGTGTATATTTACATAAACTAAAGAGAGATATTTATTTTACTAGACTATTCAATTAATAGTTGTGCAAAAATATATGATATAAGAGTGCATGTTTGAATATTTAAAATCTCACTTGTTCATTTTTAAAGAATAAATTTCAGTCATGTTAATTGACAAAAAACAAATATCATTATTATTACATGAATATAATAATTTACATTATTATTTTAAATTGACATTGTAAATAAAACATTAATATCCTAAATTAATATTTTAATAAATAATTGTGAATTAATATTTTAAATTTTAAATTGACATTTTAGATATATATTTTAAAATAATAATAAAACATGAGTTTTACATATTTTCGGATCAGTGTAAGTGCACTATGTACTACAATACTGACCCAAATTTAGAAGTATTCATTTTTCTTAATTATTAATATTTTACATCTGTTTTTTAAAATCAGGTGTAAAATTATAATGTGTTTTCGAAACCTATTTTAAATATGTTTTTAATGTAAAATCAAAATTTGTTTTTAAAATCTATAATTCTAAATTAATTTTTTTATATATATTTTTATAAAATTTGTATTATTAAGTTTAGTTTTTAAATTAGAACTACATTTCAGAATTGATTGGGCAGAGTGTCTATATAATTATATAATTATAGAATAATTTAAATTTTTTAAATTTCTTATAATATACAACAATTTTTTATGGAATAGAGGGTTTTGTCTTGCCACATGAACAAGGATGTGTTTCAACCTTGGCCCTTGGGTAATGTCCCTACTTGTTTTTTTGGTGAAGTATTCTTTGGTTTATTTATTCTAGCTGGCAATACCAATTCAATTCTCATACTAGACAAGTAAGAGCTGGCTATATTAATTATCATTCTTGCTCCAAATCCATGTACTTGTAAAATAGTCAACTAATTTGTTTTGTTTCCAAGGAAACACAGTTTGCGTCATATCATCATTAATGAGTAATTAGCTATTTGCTGACATGCTTGGTTCATGTCGGTCGAAATTAAGGTCAACAAACAAATTATCAATGTACCTGTCCCACTAAATTAAAAATTAAGTACATGTTTATATAGTATCCCAAGAATTTATTAGCACGTAGTCATAATAATTTAATAATATTTCAAAGACAGTATCCTACTAATAAAAGAAAGGAAAAAATTCGGATACAATTTTTAAGATGTTATTTTTATTATTTTTTAATGAAAATATGAGAATTTTTTTTGTAATGATTAGGTATTGAAAAAAAATTTCACAAATAACCATGTTTCGAAGAAAATTACGAAATAATCATGTTTCACAAAACTCCGAAAAAGGAGGAGGCATCTCAATTGACGCCTACACTTTATTTTAAAGGGGAGACGAAGACAAGAGTATAGGATTATACTACCTTATTTTCTGAAACATGATTATTTGCGTAATTTTCTCCAAAACATGATTATTTACGAAAAAAATTTCAATATCAATTTATTATAAAAAAAATTTAAAATATAATAACGGTATAATTTCTTTTATATATATATATATATATATATATATATATATATATATATATATATATATATATATATATATATATATATATATATATATAATTTTTCTCTTATTTGTATTTTTTAAAGGATATTTAAGTATACTTGTTATATCTTTATTAGAAAATAATAAGAACAATATTTAAAGAATTATATGTAAGTTTTTCTCTAAAAGAAATGTTAAAATTTTCGATAATTTCTCATTACATCCTTACTCTTTTTCTCAGACCTTATATAAAATTTTAAAAACGTTCATTATTTTTGAAAATATATTTTTGAATAGATCCTTTTTTTTACAAAGTATTTGAATTTAAAAATTCGTATTTGAATAAATCTTATTTTTTATGAAAAAAAAATATTTTTGAACATGCATCTCTGAATAAACTTTATTTTTTAAGGAAAATATATTTTCGAATATGCATTGCTGAGTTTTTCTTTACTATAAAAATTTTAAAAAATACAACTAAAAATCAAATAAATTTAGTTTAACCGTTTATAAATTTTTTCATATTTTTTCAAAAATATGAAAATAGAAAATAAATCAAATAAAATATAAAAACAAAAAATTTAAGGTTTTTAGGTTGGTGATCATTATTTAGTTCTAAAATAGGAGATTTTGATTCTTGATTTTTTCTTGATGAATTAACATGATAAAATTTTAATTCATGGTTGATTTTTCAAAAAACCAAGTTTTTACGTTAAGTTGCGTAAATGCCAAAAATGCAGGAACGCATGATCTAAAATGTGAGAATACAATTTATATGATTCTAATATTAATAAAAATTAATAAAGAATCCCCGACAATAGCATCAATTTCAATAGAAATGTATATTAAATAAATTCAAGAGTGTTTTCGAATATGCATTTCTGAATTTAACACCTAACGAATTCAGTGATACATATCAAAACTAACTTATTATTTATTTTGTAAAAAGTGCATTTAAATATATATTTCTAAATTTACCTAAAACCATTTATGAAATTTCAAGAATGCGCCAAAACTTCTGCAGACCCTACATATAGTAGAAGTCATCTCAAAACACTTGTATCCATGTCAAATATTTTGGGCTTTTTATAATGATTCTAACTTCAAGTCCATTTACCAAAGTCAATACAGCACCTCCCTTTTCAAACCAAAAAATAATTTATAAATGGTTCAATATTTTTTATTCAGCAAAATGCGTTTGGCCTATTTTCTGGATCTATGTTTTTTCTTCAAGTTGAAACAAAGGGGAGTTTAAAAATACAATTAGTCAAAATATTTCTTTCAATTCTCTTTATAAGAAGTCCTCATATCAACATAAATTATTGTATCTGATTTCTATAATGAATTAAATAAATCAACTTTTGTTGACTCAAATATTTTTTAGAAAAAGACTTGAAAATTGTAATTTAAAATATATTTTGAATGTCAGTTTCTATGATTATTCTGATGTCTAAGATCTTGACTATAGATATTGATATGTTTGGCTTTTCTTTAATATGTTTTAAACAGTTATTGGATATGTGCCTAATTTCTTGTTCATAGTTTCCTAAAATAAAAGTAGAGATATTTATGTTGATTTGGTCCACTTAATGTATACTCCTATTAGATTTAAAAATAATATTCCATAGTTTCTAGAAGCATCCGTTTTTATGTTGGCAGAGGGACATGTCTGATACAAAAGCAGATCAAACATAGTTAGATTTACTTGGATACATTCTAAAGCATGGGCAAAGAGAAAAAGAGGGAAAAAAAGAATTAAATTAGTTCTCTAGATGAGATCATGAGAATATGAGAATGAGATTAGATGAGGAATATAATGTTATATATGGACATATCTGTAAAGCCTAAAAAGCTGAGAGTGCCATTTAATTGAAAGTGGAGAAACATAGAATTTTTAATGAGCTGGAGGTGTGGGTATCAGTTCTAGGGCTAACAATTTTTTAAGAAGCGCATCATTGACAAGTTGTAAAAAGATGTATATGTTTTTTTTGTATAATATATTTATACAATGCATATTCTAACATGTCAAAATATATCATCTTAAAGTCTTGCTATTCCTTCCTTGAATTGCACATCATGGCTTTCAATTCAACAATTTTTTTTTCTTTTTATCTATTTATTTAGAAGAAGATGAGGCAGTACACCTATAAAAAAGGACATATTATTACTATTTTAGGGTGGTGATGAGTCTCTCGGACGAGACTTCGATTTAAACTGTCAAACAAGACTTTTAGATTAAGTCTCTTAGGGAAGACTTCGGTCGAGTCTCTTTGGCGAGACCTTAAACTATATCTTATATGAAGAAACTTCAAGTCGCTTAGGTGGGATTATACATTAAGCATGTCTGATGAGACTCTAAGTTCTTCAGAAGAGGCGTTGAGTCTCTCGAGTGAGACCTCGGTCCAAATCCTCAGGAAGGACTTTTAAGTTAGGTTTATTGGGACGGACTTCGGTCGAGTCCTTCTGACGAGGCTTTAGAATGAATCCTATTTGATGAAATTTCAAGTCTCTTAGGTTGGATAATACATTAAGCTTGTCTGATAAGACTATAAGTCCTTCAGGAGGGACGTTGAATCTCTCGGGAAAGACCTCAGTCCAAACCCTTAGGCCAGAATTTTAGGTAAAGTCTCGTAGGTCGGACTTTAGTCGAGTCCCTCTTGCGAGACCTTAGACTGGATCATGTATGACAAAACTTCAAGTCTCTTAGGTGGGATTATACATTAAGTATGTCAGATGAAACTCTAAGTCCTTTAGGTGAGACGTTGATTCTATCGGGAGAGACCTCGGTCCAAAACCTTAGAAGAGACTTTTAGTTTAAGTTTCTTGGGCCAAACTTCAGTCAAATCCCTTTGGAAAGATCTTAGAATAGACCCTGTATGAGGAAATTTCAAGTCCCTCGCGCGGGATTATAGATTGAGCATGTTTGATGAGACTTTATGTCCTTCAAGTGAGGCATTGAGGTAATATATCCATATTTTGTAGCCCATTCGTATTATCCTTAAGGGCGGAAAGGATCTTCCTGTAAAAATCCAACATATTTACATTACCTTGAGAGGTGGCAATGATCTTCTTTATAGAAGTCTAGCGTATTTGTATTGGTTTAAGTGACGACGAGGATCTCTCCTTGAAAATCCAACATATCTATACTTCCTTAAGAGGTGGTAAGGATCTTCCTATGGAAGTTGATCACATATGACAATATAAGCCGAAACATTCTCCTTGGTCATAAATATTCAAAAGTTCGTACATAAATAGGCTGCATGCCTCTTTTGAAAATTCATAAATAAATAAATAAATTGTAATAATATTTTAAACAGATTGAGTTCCAAGTACTGGGGACGAGTAACCCGTCTAATTATTGTAGCTTGTATGCTCCATGTGACATCTTTTAGAATATTCGATATGGTGCTTTCTAGTTGGACTACATTTTTCCTTGTTGTGCAGGTATAACCACTTGTCTCAACACCAACTCACCCTCCTGCATTTCTCTTGGCATTACCTTGGATTTGTATCTTCTAGCCTCTCTTTGATTGCTGGAGAAATCCTGTATGTGGGTGATGTATCTTATTTCATCGATCAAATCAATAGAGCACTCTTGCCCTGCATCCTCCACTTCATATATGAATTGAGAACGACACCATGAAGGCATCATGCAACTTCCTCTTTATCCCTTTTAGGATCACCTTGTTTTCTAACTATGCTTGTCCATTGGCTTAGGGAAGAATAACTGAGACAAACTTTGTTTGCACTCCTAACTTGCGGCAAAAGTCAGTGATTATAGCGCTAGCAAATTATGTTCCATTTTCGGAGACAATGGCGCATGGCAATCCGAACCTGAACATGATTATCTGCCAGTAGAAACAACAAAATTATAAATAATACATTTCATGACAAAACTTTCACCTCACCCATTGAAAAACGGAGGTCAAATGACCTAGAACACGACATTTATTTGTTTACTTTTTTAAAATTAAATCGTATATCTCGATTTTGCACAAAATTGACATAAAATGTTGCTCAAGGTTTGAGCCTTGATTTCCAGCTTCTGAAATTTTATGCTTTATTTAGAACCAAAAATACGCCTTTATTTTATAAATCATCTTATCCCTCGGTTTTATATAAAACCGACATGAAATATCGATTAATATTTTATTTAATTAAACTGAACCCAATTTTTACCTCGGTTATTTCCCTCAATTTTTCCAAAAACAGAGATTAAAACTCTAAATAATATTTTATTCCTTCATCATAATGTGAATTCTCATTTACTTTTTGTGTCCTAGCGAACAAAAGAAACATTATTCTTCTCCAGCAAATGAAAGTAACATCATTTTTCCCATCTAATAAACCGAAACACCATTCTTCATCTTCTCCAAGGAGGAAGAAATCTTGAACCTCAAACCAACACTTTTCTTTGAGTCTCTCATCATATTTTTGGTATGTAAAAATTCCTCCGTGATTGTTGTTCTTATTGTTGATGCGGTTTTTGTTGTTGTGTTGTTGTAGTTTTTGTTCTTGTTGTTGTTTCTGCTACCGTCATTATTGATGTTATTGTTATTGTTATGGTTTTTTAGACTTAAGGTATAATTTAGTGTTGTTTTTTAGGCATTTTTAGTTGTTGTTGTTTGTTGTTATATTCAGATGGAAAGTTCACTTTTCTGGTTGTGGCATATTTTTATTTTATTTTCAGAAGTTGTGTATGTGATTATGGATCATAGTTGGATGAAATCCAATAGATTAAGTAAAGAGTATGAGAATTGAGTGATTCAATTTCTTGAATTCGCGACAAAAACCTTCCTAACGATAATGGGAATTTTTTGTGCCTTTAGAAAAAGATGAAATACGCAAAAACATCAAAGGGATGTCATGTTCTATCATTTTGGTTATGATTGAATTATTCAAAATTACATGAAAGGGGTATGACATGGGGAAGTGACAAAATAAAAATACTTGTGTCACATAGAGTTAAGTCGATGAATTTATGAATGATACTCTAGAAGATATGATTCATGATATTGGATTATATGCTTTTAAGAAATCTCATGTGGAAGATACTTTACAAAGATACATGGAAGAGTCATTATATCCGAAATTCAATTTTTGTACAAGATTGTCAGTTGTGGTAAGTCCATTTAATCTTAAGGCAAGAGGTGGCTGGACGGATAGAAATTTCACTGAATTGCTTGAGTTGTTGCAAGAAATGCTTCCAGAAGGTAACACGTTGACGAACCATTGTGTGATGCAGTGGGAGAACTGACTTGAGGTTTTGCGTTCGTGTTCGCAAATGTTGCGGTTAGCAAGAGTCGCCACCGACTTTTCTTTTATCCAAAAGGAAAGGTAAAAAAGCACATGAAAGACCTTTGATATGTTTTCTTGAGTTCGGGGGATAGATTATGAAAAGGGAAGGTGCTAGCACCCTTTTCATCCATAGTTTTCCATGGGCTCTTAGTTACTTGTTTAGATCACTTGCTTTGTTTTGTTTGAAATGGTGTTTGGTGTGGTTTTGAAAGTATTTTGTAAAAGAGGCCATTTGTTTAGGCAATCTTTGTAATGATTCTCGTTCGTAAGAATGTATACAAAGATGTTTGTCTTTTGGAAAATATTTTCAATGTTTTGCAAGATGTTTTGAAATGTGTGTGTGTGTGTGTTTGAAAATTGCAAGAATTGTTTTAAAATAGAGCAAGTAACTTAGAAGCTATCTACCTACTCAAATATATTTCCTGTGCATTTTTATTCCTTTGACATTGTTGACTTACCATTGATTTGGTAAGCAACCCTATCTTTGGATGTAAACGGGATGGGCGTGGGTCATCGTATGACCATGATAGCAATATTTCCAAGTATCTTTAGCAATTTTGAGGGACCGAGATCATTTTGTTTAGGCAACTTTGAATAGCGTCATCGAGGGGCTATGATCTTATATTTGTTTTGTTTTGCCAAGATACTTCGCGTGCATAACATGGCCATTTTATTTTAGGCAACCAAGTGGGAGAAACCCTAAGGGTGCTTGTGTGCAAAGTGTATCATGTTCATGTTTTTGTCTTGCATTTAGGGTTTTCTATTTGTTTTGTTTTTTTGTTCTTATCATGCAAACCCTAATTTACTAAACATGGTATATAAAGCGATAAATTGCGTAAAATAAACTAAGCTATTAAAACAATTTTTATGGGAGGGGGAATTACAAGTTTGAATGGGGATTTGCACAAATATAAAGCTAAATATATTATTACAACCAAATCGAATATGCCCGAATTTAAATAAATATAAGACAAATATTTAAAATGCAATGCAATATGTTCATGTTAAAAAATGTTTTATGTCTTGTTTTTGTATAAAAGAAATATTTAACTTAAACCTAAAAAAACGAAAAATAATTAATTCTTTTTGAAAGGGATGAAACCTTAATTTTTTATTCAAAGAAAATAATGTTTCATATTTTTAATTTGTACATTTTTTGTATAAGAAAATAATAAATAATTTTAAATGTAAATATTTAAAAATTAAATATGTGTAAAAATTGGTATTTATGAGTATAAAAATGTATAATGAAAATATTAAATGTATTTGATTATATTTATAAGTTATTTAAGAAAATAAGTTCTATTTATCAAAATAAACTATATTTCATGCGAGAAAATAATTTTAAAAAATAAAATAAAAGTGTGAAAATAAATAAATCATTTTTTGGTATTTTTTATCATTAAGAAAAATAAATGAAAGTATTAAATATAAAAATATGAAAGAAAATGCAAAAATATAAAAAACTAGTCAAGGGGGTGTGATAGCAAATTAGGGGGTGCGATTAGTAAAAACAAAAAGGCCAAAGCTGCCAAAAAGCCCAGGATTTCATCCCTGGCCTTCGTCCCTCTCTTTTGCGTGTGTTTTCCAGTTCAACTTGCATCTTGCTTGTGCTTGCATAAAAACAAAAACTCATAACATGAAACATGTGGCATTTGAGCTCACGATTCCAACAATATAAATTATGTAACCTAACTCTTAAAGATCAGAGAGAATTATTAAATCCCTAATTCGTGACCTAACTTTTTTAGAGTTTTCAAGCTTCAAATTCTCTTAGCACAAGTAATATAAATGAAAAGTAATGATATGTACAGCTCCGTTATGATAAGGACTACATTTTTCCTTCACAAATCGTGGCTTGAGGTTGCCTATTCAGAGAGATAGAGTTTGAAAAAAATACCTCCTTCAGCTGGATTCGAGTAGGGAAATGTAGGGACTTTAATGGAGGCCTGATGATTGTTTGAGCTTCCTTGAACTTCCCTGAAGCTATTCCAATGCTTATCTTGCCTTTAGGATGGCTGGAACTCTCTGGACAAGTCAAGCTGCAAGCTTCCAAAGTGAAAATGGCGGATGCTAAAACATGGGTTACAAAACCAGGGTGATGGCTTGGATTTCTTTGGTATGATGTACAGAAGGTGTTTGAAATGATTAAACACAAAACGCACGAGCCAAATGAGAGTTGGCTGTGCTTTTGCAGAAATTTTGTGTTTTGGGCAGTTTTGTGGAGTTTTTGAGTTTTAAAGAATTTTCAGGTTTAATCCAAGCGTGTTATGCCTTGTAACAAGTTTGTATATTTGTATAGAAATGATACAAAGTCATCCCTTACTAGCTGTGCAAGCTTTGGACCTTTTTGCAACTTTTCTTGCATTTGAAGTAAAGTGACAAGACCAATGCTAAATGCTTGTACTAGCTTGCTTGAGTGCTGATAAGAGTTGGTACACATTGCTTGAGACCTGTAGAAATTGCTTGCACCAAGGGGACAGGTCCAATGCTCAAGATTGACAAAATTGCAAAAGTTCATCTTTATGAAAATGGCATTGTGAACTTTTTACCCAAAATGGAAATGCATCTTGTGTAAAGCTTCAAAAGCAAAGATAAAGGCTTTAGCTTCTGAGTATGCATTTAATTATGGAGTGTATAGAAAGCTTAGGACCTGTAAAGCAAGATACAACCAGCATAGATTTTATTTGCAACTTGATGCTTTGTAAAAAATGGCTTGAACAAAAGTGAGAAAATGCCAACTTCCCTTCTTCAATTCTCCCTACTCAAAAATGATCTTGGAGATTTCTTGGACATTTTGAAAAGCTTGAAATGTGCTCTATAATACATCTTTGAAATGAAATTTGAGATACCTATTGGAACTAGGTGAAAAATGTCCATGAAGTTGGGTCCAAAACATGCCTAAATTAAGGCAAAATTTCACTAAGTTAAGAAGTTCATGGACCTATATTCACAAATTCATAACTTGAGATCCAAGTATCTTTTGGGAAAATTTTATGAAGCAAAGTTGTAGATTTCATGGAGTACTACAACTTTCATGTTGGAAGTTTGTTAGAACATAGTTTGATTCTACAACCCTTGATTAGAGTTTTGATGATAACAAAATACAAAGAATAAATAAATTCAAAGATATATATATATATATATATATATATATATATATATATATATATATATATATATATATATATATATATATATATATATATATATATATATATATATATATATATATATATATATATATATATATATATAACAAATATGCTTCTTAAAATTATGTTTTGTATATACAAAAGTTCTGATGGAATCAGCATCAGAAGATCAGTAATATGTGCTACACGCTGAAGCTACCAGATTATACGCTGAAGCTTGATGACCAGAATCTGCGCATAAACAAATACACTCTGACTCTGATCAAAGATCTTTACCAAGTCATCAACACTCTGAAGCGTTATCATAAGTTAAAGCAAAGAAGACTCTGAAGCGTTATTAATTATTCAAGACAGAATTAAATGCTAACGGCTCTCTTTAGACAAGATCTTCTTCAAAAGGAAAGTGCGTTATTATCATTAAACTGGCTTTATGGACAACGTATCTTTGCCTTGCCTATATAAACAAGTATGCTTGAGAAAAGACACACGCATGCACTCACATAATTTGCCAAGCCTTCAAAACCATGCTTATTCAAACGCTTTAGCAAATTCAGTTTTTCCAAGCTTAAGTTGTGTAATTATCACAGTTGTGATATATTGTTTTGTTAGAAAACGTTAACACATCCTTGTTCAATTATTTGTAAAAGATTTCCTTGAGATAAACCGGTTTGTGGTTATACTCAAGAAGACTTTAACAGTTGTTAAAGTAGCTGTTGTAATTCTTTGAGAATGGTGCATTAAGACCTCGTTGGAGAGAGGCGAAATCACCTTGACGGGTGGACTGGAGTAGTTTGAGATCAAACGAACCAGGATAAAAATACTGTGTTGTCAAAGCATTAGTTATAAGTTTTATAATTCAACCCCCCCTTCTTGTGTTTTTCACATCTTCAATTGGCATCAGAGCGCCTGGTTCTGAGCTTATAACACTTAACCGTGTCAGTACAAGATCCAGCGTCAGAAAAACACAATGGCAGGACCAAGTCAAAACATCAGCAATGATAACAATGAAGAAAGGGACAGATTCAGAGGCAAACCTCCAGTATTTGATGGAGAGAACTTTGACTACTGGAAAGACAGAATTGAGAGTTTCTTTCTGGCCCATGATGTTGATCTGTGGGACATGGTGACTGATGGATACACACACCCAGTGGATGGATGTGGTCAGAAGATTGAAAGGAAAATGATGTCTGATCAACAAAAGCGTGATTTCAGAAATCATCACAAGGCCAGAACAATTCTCCTCAGCGCCATCTCTTATTCAGAATATGAGAAGATATCAAACAGAGACACTGCAAAGAATATGTTTGACTCTCTGAGAATGACGCATGAAGGCAACATTCAAGTCAAAGAAACCAAAGCCCTTACACTCATTCAGAAGTATGAGGCATTCAAGATGGAAGAGAGTGAATCAATAGAAACTATGTTTTCAAGATTTCAAATTCTTGTTGCTGGTCTAAAAGTTCTTGACAAAGGGTATTCCACTGCTGATCACGTTAAGAAGATCATCAAAAGCTTGCCAAAACAATGGAGGCCAATGGTCATAGCGCTTAAGCTAGCCAAGGATCTCAACAAAATCTCTCTGGAGGAACTTGTCAGCTCCCTCAGAAGTCACGAGATAGATCTAGAAGCAGATGAACCTCAAAAGCAAGGTAAGCCATTAGCTTTAAAATATAACAGAAAATCTGACTCCAAAGTTTTGCAGGCTATGGAAGAAACCTCTGATGGGTCCTCGTCAGAAGAAGATGAACTGTCTCTCCTCTCCAGAAGGGTGAACCAATTGTAGAAGCAGAGGCAAAGGAAGTTCAGGAATCCTAGAAGATCAGAAAATCAGAATGAATCTTTCTCCAGATACAGAAGGTCAGAATCCTCCTCTGGACACAGAAGATCTGAAGGCTCTTCAAGAAACAGAAAGCCAAACAACAAAGACATCATCTGCTATGAATGTAACGAGCAAGGGCACTACAAAAGTGATTGCCCAAAGCTTCAGAAGGAGAAGCCCAAAAAGAAGTTTGGCAAGGAAAAGAAGAAAAGTCTCATGGCTACATGGGATGATTCTGACACATCTGAAGCTGACTCAGGATCAGATGATGAAAGAGCAAACATAGCTCTCATGGCAAACATAACAAAAGACAGTGAAGCTTCTGAGTCAGACTCTGAATCAGATACAGAAGAGGTATTCCCTGACTTTACTATAAACTTTACTAAGGCTGAACTAGCTGAAAGTCTTAATGAAATTCTGGAAAGATATCAGCAGATCTGAGTCAAACTCAGAAACCTGAAAAGGAATCTTGCTTCTGACTCTGATAAGACTGAGAGTCTCAAATTGGAGAATTTTGAGTTAAAAGATAAAATTTCAAAATTAGAAAACCAATTGCAAAACTCTCAGAAGGAAACAATCCCTGAAACTCCCAGCAATGCTGGTGAGATCATTAAGGAGTATGATCACAGCTTTCAGAAGTTTCTAGCTAAAAACATAGACAGAAGCAAAATGGCTTCAATGATCCATGGAGTTAGCAGAAATGGCAGAAAAGGGATAGGATATCAAGGTAAGGTACCTACACCAAAAAATGCCATGGATTTAGTTATAAAACGTACTCCACTCGATTCACACTTTATATATGGGCACACACATGACATAAAATATACAAGTAGTGATTACTCTGTCAAACCAAAATTCAACCAGAGTTTTGGTAAAACTAACAAATCAGGACCCAAGAAAATGTGAGTACCTAAGGATAAAATAATACATGTGGCAGATATCTTTAGCAGCAAAGCAAAAACACCAATCATGGTACCTGGACTCTGGCTGCTCACGACACATGACGGGAAGAAGGCATATGTTCCAAAGCCTGGAACTTAAGCCTGGAGGCCACGTAGGCTTTGGAGGCAATTAAAGAGGAAAGATCATTGGATCTGGAACAGTAGGTAATGGAAATCTTCCCTCTATAAGTAATGTTTTATTAGTTGATGGATTAATGAATAACCTGTTATCCATAAGTCAATTAAGTGATAACGGTTATGATATAATCTTCAATCAAAATTCATGTAAAGCTGTTAGTCAGAAAGATGGGACTATCCTATTTAATGGAAAGAGGAAAAACAACATTTATAAAATAAAACTTTCTGAACTAAAAAGTCAGAATGTAAAATGTCTACTGTCTGTTAACAACGAGCAATGGATCTGGCACAGAAGATTGGGACATGTTAGTATGAGAAGAATATCTCAGATTAACAAAATCAATCTGGTCAGAGGACTTCCTAACCTGAAGTTCAATTCAGATGCTCTGTGTGAAGCATGTCAGAAAGGCAAGTTTGCAAAACCATCTTTCAAATCCAAAAACGTTGTTTCCACCTCCAAGCCATTAGAACTTCTGCACATTGACTTATTTGGACCAGTTAAAACTGCTTCAGTCAGCGGCAAGAAGTATGGGTTAGTAATCGTAGATGACTATAGCAGATGGACATGGGTAAAGTTCTTAAGGCACAAGGACGAGTCACACTCTGTGTTTGTCACCTTCTGCAACCAAGTTCAGAATGAAAAGGATCTTAGAATCGTCAAAGTCAGAAGTGATCATGGTGGAGAATTTGAAAACAAAGATTTTGAGTTATTCTTTAATGATAAAGGCATTCTGCATGATTTCTCTTGTCCTAGAACTCCCCAGCAAAATGGAGTTGTAGAACGAAAGAACAGAACATTGCAAGAAATGGCCAGAACCATGATCAACGAGACTAACGTTGCTAAGATCTTCTGGGCAGAGGCAATAAACACAGCGTGTTACATTCAGAATAGAATCTCCATAAGACCTATTCTGGAAAAGACTCCATATGAATTGTGGAAGAACAGAAAGCCCAACATTTCCTATTTTCACCCATTTGGATGTACATGTTTTATCCTGAATACAAAAAATTATTTGAACAAGTTTGACTCTAAAGCACAAAAGTGTATTATGTTAGGATATTCTGAACGCTCAAGAGGGTACAGAGTATACAATACAGAAACACAGATTGTGGAGGAGTCAATCAGTGTTCGTTTTAATGATAAGTTGGACTCTCAAAAGTCAAAGCAAAATGAATTCCTTGCAGGTATGGAAGTTGAACTCACAGGTACTGAAGACAAATCATCATAAGCTCTCAATAGAGACACTCCCTCAACATCAGAAAGAGTAACTGCAAGCAATCCAGCACCTTCTGTTGATCAACTCCAGAAAAGACCATCCAGAAGCAGCATGGATCACCCAGAAGAAACAATCTTAGGAAGGAAGGAAGATCCAATTAGAACAAGATCTAGCTTCAGAAACTCTGAAGAATCCCTCATGGGACTGGTTTCTCTAATTGAACCAACAACAATTGATGAAGCACTTCTGGACAATGAATGGATTCTAGCAATGCAAGAGGAGCTAAATCAATTCACAAGAAATGACGTATGTGATCTAGTTCCCAAACCAAAAGGATTCAACGTCATTGGTACAAAATGGGTGTTTAGAAACAAACTGAACGAACAAGGTGAATTCATCAGAAACAAAGCACGACTGGTAGCACAAGGTTATAGTCAGCAAGAGGGAATAGACTATACAGAAACCTTTGCTCCAGTCTCCAGGTTAAAATCTATCAGACTCTTTATTTCATTTGCTGTTAATAAATGCATCACTCTGTATCAGATGGATGTTAAGAGTGCATTCTTAAATGGCTATATAAAAGAAGAGGTATATGTGCACCAACCTCCTGGTTTTGAAAGTTCCAAAAATCCAGAATATGTTTTCAAACTAAAGAAGTCACTCTATGGTCTGAAACAAGCTCCCAGAGCTTGGTACGAAAGACTAAGTAACTTCCTACTAGAAAAGGAATTCACCAGAGGGAAAGTGGACACAACCTTGTTCTTTAAGACAGTTAAGAATGACATTTTAGTATGTCAGATTTATGTTTATGACATCATATTTGGATCCACTAAACCCTCTCTGGGAAGAAAGTTTGCTAAATGTATGCAGGCAGAATTTGAGATGAGCCTAATGGGGGAACTAAAATTCTTTCTGAGCATTCAGATTAATCAAACCCCAGAAGGAACTTACATTCATCAGAGCAAATATGTCAGAGAACTTCTGAAGAAATTTGATCTCTCAGAATGTAAGCCATCAAAGATTCCAATGCATCCCACGTGCATTTTGGAAAGAGAAGAGGTAAGTAAAAAGGTAGAACAAAAGGTCTACAGAGGTATGATTGGTTCTCTTCTCTATCTGACGGCTTCAAGGCCTGACATTCTATTCAGTGTTTGCATTTGTGCTAGATTCCAATCAGATCCTAGAGAATCTCACTTAACAGCAGTTAAGTGAATTTTCAAGTATCTGAAAGGTACTACTAATCTGGGTTTGTTTTATAGAAAATCAAGTGATTACAGCTTGATAGGATACTGTGATGCTGATTTCGCTAGAGACAGAGTAGAACGTAAAAGCACTTCTGGAAGCTGCCAGTTTCTGGGAGAAAATCTGATCTCATGGTCCAGCAAAAGACAATCCACAATAGCTCTATCAACAACAGAAGCTGAATACATAGCAGCAGTTGGATGCAGCATACAAATGCTCTGGATGAAAAGTCAACTTGAGGACTTCAAAATATTTGAGAGTAACATCCCTATCCTCTGTGACAATACTTCTGCTATTTGTCTCAGTAAAAATCCTATTTTGCATTCTAGGGCTAAGCATATAGAAATAAAACATCATTGTATTAGGGACTATATTCAGAAAGGGATTCTAAATTTAAAATTTATTAACACAGACCATCAATGGGCTGATATCTTTACAAAACCTCTTTCTGAAGATAGGTTCAACTTCATTCTGAAACATCTCAGTATGAAGCTATGCCCAAAATAAAACTGTTTTGATTCCATATCTTAACCTTCAAAACTTTGTTTATTTTTTCGTGAACTACTGATCAATCTCTCTTCAGATCTTTAGAAGTACAGATTGTATCAGAATCTATCCATGAAGATCTGCGCGCTTCATTTCAAGGATAGAAATGTGCAGCTCACTCAAGCAAACAAGTGTCATCCAGTCATCAGCTACTTTCTGAGGCTGAACACGCGTTCACGGTTCTGAAAGGTCAAAAGCGCTGATTGGTTGCATTGGGACACATGTCATGGGTAACCGTTCCAATATCTTTCTGAATCCCCCAAAATCAGCTATCACTAAATGCTCATAATCATTATAATTTATTTCTCTCTCTTACCGTTTATGTTTTCAAAATCTTTTTTAAAAATCTATTTAAACACATTTCTCACTATTTACAGTTTTTACTTTCACTTTCATTTTCTCTACAATCTTATTGATTTCAGTTTGCATCCTTTCTCAAAACCCTTTCAATTTCTTCACAAAACCTTCGTGTGAACATGGTTTCCTCAAGCAACCCTACTTCAAGTTCTCAGAAAACAGATTCCTCCGAACAATATGAAGAACCCTACAGAACTCTTCTCACACCCATCAAAAATCTAGAAGTTCTTTCAGAATTGATTGTGGACTTTAACAGTCTTCAAGAGAACGGATTTAATCTCTCTGAAGAAGTAAAGGCTCAAGGATGGGAAAGATATTTTGACCGACTGGTGGGTCCAACATTCTCAATCCTTGTGAAGGAATTTTGGATTCATGCTTCATCTTCCAACCATCAAGTTACTTCATACATAATGGGGAAGAAGATAGTCATAACTGAGGACCTCATTGCAAGATTAATAGGCTACAATGGTGGTGGGGTACGATGCATTGACATGGCTGAAAGATGCGCTGATGTCCCCCTAATTGCTATAGAAATCTTCACTATGGGTCTTCCCTCCAGCAAGATAAGGGATCTAAAAGACCATCACAGAATATGGGCCAAGATTATTCTGGGATGTATAAACCACAGGAAGCCTACCAGCTCTCCTGACTACATCAATATTGATCAGCAATTTCTGATCTACTTCATCTCCCAGAAGATTAAGGTGAATCTGGCGCATCTGCTGTTTAACCATCTAAGGACTAGTGTTAAAGAAACCAGAGAAGAGGAGCGCACAAAAAGGGACTGGATACCCCTAGGAAGGCTTATATCAGATATTCTAACAGAGAATAAGCTGATTGATCATCTAACAGAAGCTCAGGAGATCAGCTCTTTGGAAGCTACTGTTGGTAAACAGTTGAATGCAAAGAAGAAGAAAATGAAATTAATTGAGAACATCAAGAAGGAACCCAGTGTCACTTATTTTGCAACAATCTCCAGCAGAAGAATCCCTCTGGATAACTTTCCCTTGTTCTCAAAGATTGATTCTAAACCTGATATAATAGTCAGATATCTGGATGCATGCAAGGCGGATGGTACAACACCAGATTTAAACATTCAGGATCTACAGCAGAAGGCTCCAGAAGTTGTGCTGAAGAAAACCAAGAAAAGGAAAGCTATAGCAGAAGGATCATCCCAGCGGACTCCTAAAAAGAGAGGTAATCCTTCTTCTGTAACTGTTTTAAACTCAATTTCTGTATCAACATCTATACCAATTCCCACTCAATCAGAAAACCTCACACCACAAACATTTGATGACTTTGACATTGAATTCGACCCCTCAGAAACCTTAACTCTTAGAAGATCTCGCTCCCTACCTCCAAATCCAAATATTTAAGCAACCCAACAAGAACTTGCAAAAGTTCTATCAGATATAGAAACCTTTGACCAACATACTTCTGCTCCCATGCCAGAAAATCCAAACCCTGAAACCACCACAGAAGCACCACAACCAGAAATACCACTACCTCCATCTCCTCAACCAGAAATTCATCCACCTTCTCCACAACCTGAACTATTTCAACCAGAAGTTCAAATTTCTGAGGCTCAACCTTCTGAATCTTGTGAACCAGAACCTCATAACGATCAATCAAACCAAACTGTTGATTCTGATACCATTCCCATTCCTGGAATCACTGAACCTCTGGCCATCCTTATGCCCCTAACCATCCTGGATATTCCCCAAATTCCCTCTTCACTAGAATCAACTCCACCAAACTCCCCAACTAGTCCAATAATTATTCCAGACTCTCCCACTCCCTCACCAAAGAACAATCCAGATGACAACATCAAGACTGTCATTGATTTAACGGTTTTTGAACGTCTTGCTGCCATAACCCACAAAACAGCTATTCTAAAACCAAAACCATCTGAACCCTCTCCAGATGTTGGTACCAGCTTATTGATATTTGAAACAGAAGTACAGAAGTGGATCACTTCTCTGAAGCAAGCTAGTCTTGAGCTGATTGATCCTGCTGCATCAGACTACCTTTGGACAAGGTTCAGAAGATGGGTATGTTCTGAAACTCATAAGATGCAAGAACAGAGCTACGGATAAGTTCAACAGAACTTCAGTAATCTACTGAAAGTAATTGAAGATCAAGTTCTGATCCAGCTGCTCAAGGAAGAAGTTCTCCCTCTGGACAATGCTCCCTGGTCTGAACATCGTCCAACACACAAAGTTCAACCAGAGTCAGAAGATCTCAATCTGACTGATACTCTAGAGCAGATGATTCCTGCTGAAGAACTGGGTCAAAAAGAGGATATTGTAGAATGCTCTGAGAAGCATCCAGTTCCTGAAGATCCTCAAGCTTCCTCCTATGAAAGGCAGACTCTAGAAGACTTGAAAAGATCTGATATTTTGATGAAGGAAAGAATGGATAAACAGGACGACAAAATTGAGGTAATCACGAGCATGTTAACCCAGCAACAGGAAACCAACATCCAGATCAAGAGCATGTTGGAAGCTTTGTTCACGCGTCTACCTCCTCCCTCTTAGAATTTCCTCGTTTTTAAAACATGTTTATCTGTAATATTCTTACATTGCTGTTGTTCTGAACTTTTCGTTGATTCTGTTTTTTAATATAAATGCATTTTGGCTCTGATTATATGTTCTTTTTGATAACTGACAAAAAGGGGGAGAAAGAATAAGATATTTTTCAATAACGGATTACTGAGACATAAGTCTCAAACATTCTGATATATTTAAATTTCTCTCTTCTGAAAAGCTTGAACAGGTACAAAACTCTGATGAAAGATACAGTAAGGTTCTGATGCTCAAAGACTCATGGAATTAAAGGGAAGTAATCAACTCAGGGGGAGTTTTCTTCTTAATTCTATACTTTTTATTGTTTATTTTTAATTGAAAAATCTGGTTTTTGTCATCATCAAAAAGGGGGAGATTGTTAGAACATAGTTTGATTCTACAACCCTTGATTAGAGTTTTGATGATAACAAAATACAAAGAATAAATAAATTCAAAGATATATATATAAAACAAATATGCTTCTTAAAATTATGATTTGTATATACAGAAGTTCTGATGGAATCAACATCAGAAGATCAGTAATATGTGCTACACGCTGAAGCTACCAGATTATACGCTGAAGCTTGATGACCAGAATTTACGCATAAACAAATACACTCTGACTCTGATCAAAGATCTTTACCAAGTCATCAACACTCTGAAGCATTATCATAAGTTAAAGCAAAGAAGACTCTGAAGCGTTATTAATTATTCAAGACAAAATTAAATGCTAACGGCTCTCTTCAGACAAGATCTTCTTCAAAAGGAAAGTGTGTTATTGTCATTAAACTGGCTTTATGGAAAACATATCTTTGCCTTGCCTATATAAACAAGTCTGCTTGAGAAAAGACACACGCATGCACTCACATAATTTGCCAAGCCTTCAAAACCATGCTTATTCAAACACTTTAGCAAATTCAGTTTATTCCAAGCTTAAGTTGTGTAATTATCACAATTGTGATATATTGTTTTGTTAGAAAACGTTAACACATCCTTGTTCAATTATTTGTAAAAGATTTCCTTGAGATAAACCGGTTTGTGGTTATACTCAAGAAGACTTTAACAGTTGTTAAAGTAGCTGTTATAATTCTTTGAGAATAGTGGATTAAGACCTCGTTGGAGAGAGGCGAAATCACCTTGACGGGTGGACTGGAGTAGTTTGAGATCAAACGAACCAGGATAAAAATACTGTGTTGTCAAAGCATTAGTTTTAAGTTTTACAATTCAACCCCCCATTCTTGTGTTTTTCACATCTTCAAAGTTTTCTTTGAATCAAAATGCATCATGGTGAAAAACTGGTGAAAAGTTGGGAAAAAATAAGAAAATCTTTATACTTAGAAAAATTCTAAGTTATGAAAATTTTCAAAGTAAAGCCCTAATTTTTTGAGTTTCTTGGCGAACGAGTTTCATATTTTGACATATCTTGATGAATTATGACCCTTGGCACTTGATTTTGACCAAAAAGTCAAAGTTTGACTTTTCAGTGCACAATTGACTTTTGATCAGTTGACTGCAAAATTCATCTGTCAATCCAATGAACTTGACATATTTTGAACCATGTAATTAGGTCAATATGGTGCCATTGAACCCTTGAAATCATGTTTGAACTCAATTGGTCATTGGCTAGGTTAAAAATTAGAAATTGCCCTTTCTCAGTCAAAACCCTAATTTTGACCATTTTGCCCTTATGATGATTTGATCAAATTTCTTGAGGGGTTGTGATCCAAACTTGATCAAATGGTACATATGAGTCTAAAATGTTGATGTGGATCAAAAATCATGAAGTTTGACTGTAAATTGGCCATGGTTGACTTTTTCCCCAATACAACTGATTTTTAGGTCAACTGTCCAATTGACTGATCAAAAATGTGGTTCAAGGCTTGAAACTTAACATGAGCAATCTTAGGGGTCCAAGATGATGTATGAAAGTCACATGAAGCATTGGTGATCCAAAAATCCTTGTGCAAACTCAAACCCTAATTTTGGGTTATCACTGCAAGATGAGATGTCTTGAGCTGACCAAACCCTAATCTTGTCTTGAGTCCAAGAAGACTTGTGAGAAAAGTCTTGATAAATGAGAGGGCAAACTTTGGGGTACAACAGCTTCCCCTGTTCAATCTTCTTGAACCTGAAGAGTTAGATTGGCGAGTCTTGTCGTTCGTGACTCGAAGGTAAAAGATGATTGGACACTAGAGTGCCCATAAATTTGCACTCGTCAAAGTGTAGTTGAGGGAATGGGCTTAAAGATTCCATTTGAAGAGGTGATAGAATCTTGTTGGAGATGGGCTTGTAGATGCCATCCAAGAGTGTTTGTTGAATTGTAAGTTGTAAGTCAGAAGAATAAGTATCAGAATGGTGTCCGTATCTAGAACGCATTTGAGCTGTATCTTGAGACTGAATCTGAATGAGTAACAGAATGGCTTCCGTGTCTGGAGCATATCTAAACTGTATCTGAAAGTTGAATTTGAATGAGTATCAGAATGGCATCCTTGTCTGGAGCATATCTGAACTGTATCTGATAGTTGAAATCTGAATAAGGGCCAGAATGGCATCCGTGTCTGGAGCGTATCTGAACTGTATCTTGAAGTTGAGGTCTGAATGAGTAATGGAATGGATTCTGTGTCTGGAGTGTATCTAAATTGTATCTGAAAGTTGAATTTGAATGAGTATCAGAATGGCATCCTTGTCTGGAGCGTATCTGAACTGTATCTGAACTTGAAATCTGAATGAGTATCAGAATGTCATCCGTGTCTAGAGCGTATCTGAACTGTATCACAAGGTTGAATATGAATGAGTATCAGAATGGAATCCGCGTCTGGAGCGTATATGTACTGTATCATGATTGCATATTGTTACTGGTAGCTTATTAATCTTATCCTGAAAAGGGTAAAATGTTAGATGAAACACAAAGTTATGTTGCATGAAATGTATGATGCAATATATGTGTTTTATCAATGTTTATGATATGTTGATGTAATGTATGGGCATGTAAGCTGATTTGCTGTATTGCTGAAGAAAATAAATCCTTGACTGCTGCTGAGGATATGCGGATTCTTCATGTCTTGAAGTTGGAGTAAATTGACAAAAATTTCGTTGTAAAGGTAATGCCATGTACTACTTGAGTAATTTGCTTGGGGAATCCAGAGAAATTTGATGACTTCTGCTGGGAATTAATAATGAGAATCTTCATTCTGTTGGGGAGCAATGAAAACTCTGTGGGGAAAAAGCTTATTCCTGTTTGGAAAAAGTTCAGGAGTTTCGGTCGTCTGCCACTCTACTGGGGAATTATCCTAGGTTAAGGAGAAATAGAAGTTAATTGTTATCCGGTTGATTTTCAGGCTTCAGGACAACTTGCTGGGGGATTTGGAGAAACTGAATGGTTTCCACTGGGGATTGAAAGTTTCAGCTCCACTGAGGATCTTAATGATGTACTGTAAGGGTTGCTCGTGGAATAGCCTAAAGATGTTTTCCTATTCTTTCAACCTGTCAGTAATTGTTCTTTTCCACTTTGTTTATTTGTAAACAATAATTATGTTCAAATGCATATGTTCATTAATGAATCATTGGACGTTTTTGCAAATAAAAAAACAACTGTAAAGAAAAAGGCAAATAGTTTTTTGTACTTTGAAAGAGATATCTTTGTATTTACTTTGAATAAGTATTTTGTACAAAAGAGACGGACATCCTAGTAAGAGGACGGTGTCATAAAAAGTAAGAAAAATTTATACAAAGAAAGATATCTATATGTGATAATCCCACGGGGTTCCCATTCTGCTATAGCCCCCGTATCTCTGAATATCTTGTCCATTTGTTGCTTCGTCCGAAGATGATTGAATTAATCAGAAGCTCCGAGTTTGTTAGTGAAGAGATTGAAGTTGTCCTTAAAGTGATCCGATGAGACATAGTCAAATGCTTTAATTCCCTAACTTTTGCCTGGACCGCCCTTTCGGGTTTTCAGTCCACCGGGAAACCCTTTTTAGCCCAAGTCGCCCTTTCAGGTTTTCAACTTGCCGGGTGTACAATTTTTTATTTATTTTATCCCTAATTTTTGCCCGAACCTTTTTGGTTCGCCGGGATGCCCTTGTTTTGCCTAGGCATGTCAACCTAGCGGGTTTCTTATGCGTAGTATCTTTTGACTATGTCTGTGTTCGCAGGGTGTGGCAGGTCGTCGCTGTCCATGGTGGTTAAGATCATTGCCCCACCGGAAAAGATGTTCTTGATTACAAATTGTCCTTCATAGGTAGGAGTCCATTTGCCCCTGGGATCACTTTGTGGCAAGATGATGCGCTTGATCACTAGATCTCCAACTTGATATACTTGGCGTCTGACTTTCTTGTTGAAAGCCTTGATCATCCGGTTTTGATACATCTGACCATGGCAAACAACAGTAAGTCTCTTCAATTAAGTTCAGTTGATCAAGTCGGGTTTGGATCCAATCATCTTCACTCAAACCTGCATCTTTCATGATTCTCAAAGAGGGAATTTGAACCTCGATAGGCAAGACAGCCTCCATGCCATAAACCAAAGAATAAGGTGTTGCCCCAGTTGATGTGCGAGCCATGGTACGGTACCCGTGGAGAGCAAACGGTAGCATCTCATGCCAGTCCTTGTAGGTGACTATCATCTTCTGTATGATCTTTTTAATATTTTTATTAGCAGCTTCAACTGCACCATTTATCTTTGGCCGATAGGGGGATGAATTGTGATGTTGAATCTTGAACTGCTCGCACAAGGCGGTGATCATAGTATTGTTAAGGTTTGTACCGTTATCAGTGATGATCCTTTCTGGGATATCGTACCGGCAAATAAGATTCTGCTTGATGAAGCGGGCAACAACATTCTTAGTAACAGATGCGAAGGAAGCTGCTTTGACCCACTTGGTGAAATAGTCAATGGCCACTAGAATGAAACGCTGTCCATTGGAGGCTGTAGGCTTGATCTCCCCAATCATATTGATTCCCCACATAGCGAAGGGCCAAGGAGGTATTAAGACATTTAGAGGAAACAGAGGCACGTGCACCTTCTCTGCATAGATTTGACACTTATGACAAGTCGGGGAGTGTTGATAGCAGCCAGCTTCCATGGTAGACCAATAATAGCCTTCCCGTAGGATTTTCTTCGCCATCGTATGCCCACTAGAGTGAGTGCCAAAGGTACCTTCATGCAATTCAGCCATGATCTTTTCAGCTTCAATCTTACCCACACAACAGAGCAGAATAGAATCATGATTACGTTTGTACAGAATGCCATTACTTAGGAAGAACTTAGCAGAGAATCTCCTTAGGAACTTTTTGTCATTGATTGAAGCTCCTTCTGGATATTCTCGTGCCTCGAGATACCTTTTGACTTCATGAAACCACGGCTAGTCCACTACTTCTTCAGTATTAATCTCGTGACAATATGCTGGTTCGTCCATTCGTTCAATGGTGATCTGGGGAGCCTCGTCATCCCAATTAAGTTTAAACATAGATGACATTGTAGCTAGAGCATCTGCTAGCTGATTTTTTTCTTGCGGGAAATGCTCGAAGGTGATTTGCTCGAAATGTGGTAATAATGTCAAAACATGTTCTTTGTAAGGGATACGGTTTGGATGCTTAGTGTCCTATTCTCCTTTGATCTGACTGATGACCAAAGTTGAATCCCCAAACACATCTAAAGATTTAATTCCCAAGTCTATGGCAGCCTTGAGACCAAAGATGCATGCTTCGTATCCTGCCATATTGTTCGTACAGTTAAAGCAAAGTCTGGCGGTAAAAGGAGTATGGCATCCTTCCGAAGATATGAGTATAGCACCGATACCGTTACCAGGTGCATTGGATGCCCCATCAAAGAACAGGGTCCATCGGGATCCTTGTCCAGGTCCGTCATATGGTCTGATTTCTTCACAGTTGTCTAATGTCATGATGTCTTCGTCAGGGAAGTCAAACTTCATGGACTGATAATCCTCTATAGCCTGATGAGCAAGATGATCAGTTAGCACACTGCCCTTTATAGCCTTTTGGGTAGTGTACCGGATATCATATTCTGTTAGGATCATCTGCCATCTAGCTATCCTCCCAGACAGAGCAGGCTTCTCAAAGATGTACTTTATCGGATCCATCTTAGATATCAGCAGAGTGGTATGAGTCAACATATACTGTCTTAGCCGGCGAGCAGCCCATACCAGAGCGCAACAAGTTTTCTCGAGCAGTGAATATCTGGTTTCACAGTCGGTAAAATTTTTGCTTAGGTAATAAATAGCGTGCTCTTTTCGGCCAGACTCGTCATGCTGCCCCAATACGCACCCCATTGAGTTCTCTAAAACGGTCAGATACATGATCAGTGGTCTTCCCTCGACTGGCGGCATCAAGACAGGAGGCTCTTGTAAATACTCCTTGATTTTATCGAAAGCAATATGACATTCATCATTCCATCTGACTACTCGATCTTTCTTCAACAGCTTGAAGATTGGTTCACAAGTAGACGTTAGGTGAGAAATGAATCTTGCGATATAGTTTAGGCGTCCCAAGAATCCTCTGACTTTCTTCTCAGTGCGAGGAGTAGGCATTTCTTATATCGCTTTAACCTTGGCAGGATCAACCTCAATGCCTTTGTTGCTGATAATGAACCCTAAGAGTTTACCGGACCGGGCTCCGAATGTGCACTTATTTGGATTCAATCTTAACTTGTACTCCTTCAATCTGACAAACAGCTTTTGCAGGTGATCAAGGTGTTCTTCTTCAGTCTGTGATCGGGCTATTATGTCATCTACGTAGACCTCTATCTCATGATGTATCATATCATGAAACAAAGCTACCATGGCGCATTGATAGGTTGCCCCGACATTCTTCAGTCCGAATGGCATCACTTTGTAGCAGAACATACCCCACTGTGTGACAAATGTAGTTTTCTCCATGTCCTCAGGTGCCATTTTGATCTGGTTATAGCCTGAGAATCCATCCATGAAAGAAAATACTTTGTGTTGGGCTGTATTGTCAACCAGGATGTCGATGTGTGGGAGTGGAAAATCATCTTTAGGGCAGGCCCTATTTAAATCTCTATAATCCACGCACATTCTCACTTTGCGGTCCTTTTTAGGCATGGGAACATTGTTGGCCACCCATTGAGGATAGGAAGTAACAGCCAGAAATCCAGCATTGAACTGTTTCATAACTTCTGCTTTGATCTTTTATGACATGTCAGGTCTCATGCGGCGAAATTTTTGTTTCACTGGTGGACAGTCTTCTCTTGTGGGTAGACGATGTACCACGATGTCTGTATCAAGTCCCAGCATGTCTTTGTATGACCAGGAAAAGATCTCAACATAATCATGCAATAGCTGAATTAGGTGCTCCTTGACACTCGGCTCTAGATTGGCACCCACTTTAATTTCCTTTTTATCTTCCTCGGTACCCAAGTTGATTGTATCCAACAGCTCCTCATGAGTCTGAATAACTCTTTCCTCTTATTGTAATAGTCTGGCCAATTCCCCTGGCACCTCACAATCTTCCTCTCCTTCGTATTTGGCTTGGTAGATCAGATCTTCAGAGTCACTGAAGGCTATAGCAGTATCGTTACCCATGGGATCCGGAATGGAAGGGCACCTGCATTTCTGAGTGTGGGTGTGTGTAAGGATATAGCCATCTTAAAACATTAGAATGTAAAAGAAAGTTAATGAGCACAAAAGGTTTATATATGAAAAAGCGTCCATGATTAATTGAATGTCATATGAAGATGAAATAAAAACCCTTACAAATAGACCATTGTTCCTCGGGTAAGACACAAGGTTTTTAAAGTGCGAATTTGTTCATGAATATTACAAGTCCAACAGAAATGTAAAAGATAAATTACTGAGAGATGAAAGTTATTAGGATGAAGTCTCTGGCTTCCCAGTTGTGAAGTCCTCCGCTGACAGTAGGAAATATCCAATCTTCCAGGCTTCCATCCTATTCGTTGTCTTCTACTGCATTGACCCCTTGGTTGCTAATCTTCACAGGTGGCCCCCCAGCCTGGGCACGACGCACAGCCTTCTGACCAGTTGAAGTAAACCCCAAGCTAAACTTGTCTGATTTGTACGAAATGTCCGGAAGTTTCCCCCAGATGGTGCATCCCCCCTCTTCCACCACTGCCTTTGCATATTTTAGAGATGACATCCGAGGTGGAGGTATTGTGATCTTAGGAATCGAGGATACCGCCTTGGTCACCGCTACTTCTGGAGAGACTTCTTCAAAATGTTGGAAAGGGGTTTCAATGAACTCGCCATCTAACTCCACGTATCGGAAAGAATTCAGATGACTAATCATGTACTCCTCCTCCCCATGGACAATTATGATCTTTCCTTGGACCGGGTATTTTAGCATCTGATGCAATGTGGAGGTGACGACACTGACATTGTGGATCCAGGGGCGTCCTAACAGACAGGAATAAGAAGGACGGATGTCCATCACATAGAAGGTTGAGTTGAAAACCTGAGTTCCCACTTTTATTAGGATGTCCACCTCCCCGTGGACCATCCTCTTTGAACCATCAAAAGCTCTCACCACTATGTTGTTGGGTTTTAAAGTCAGCCCCTCACAATCCAATCTGTCAAGGGCTTTTTTCGGCAGGACGTTCAAAGATGATTCAGTATCAACCAAGACATGGGCTAGGGCTGTTCCTCTACACTCCACTGAGACATGTAATGCCTCGTTGTGTTTTCTCCCTCTGGGTGTCAAGTCTGCATCAGAGAAACCCAGGCCATTATCAGCTGTCAAACTGGCCACACAATCCTGGAATTGGTCAGCGGATGTCTCTTGTGGCACATGAGTTGTCTTCAGAAATTTTACCAGAGCTTTGGCATGTGCTTCAGAGCACAACAGTAGGGCTAGCATAGAGATCTTGGAAGGGGTTTTCCCCAACTGTTCAACCACATCATAATCACTCTTTTTTATTATCCTCAGGATTTCTTCCATCTCCTTCTTGGATGTTTCAGGAATAGCTAGTAATTGAGCCTTCGCCCGGACAGGCTCTTCTTGAATGTTCTTTCCTTTATTCTCAGCAGTGGAAGTAGGGATAGGAATTGTGTTGTCTTTTTCGGTAGGTACGCTTTCAGGTATAATTACTGGTGCAGAGGTAATCTTCGAAACGGCCACGAGTCCAAAGACTGCCGTTGGAGGGGCAATCTCTAGAGAGAAGATTCTACCACTGCGGGTAATCTTGCTAGTTCCGGCAATATTGCTAATGTCAGAATTGTCCTCTTTAGAGCTTTCTTCTTCGGCAGTCAGTTCATCCTGTTTAATACCATGGTAGTAGATTTCTCCACCGTAATTCCATGGTACTGTTTTATCTGATTTGTATGGGGCCGGCCCGGGCATTGTAATCTTAAGTGGAGTAGTCTTTGGAGCAGGTGTAATCCTAACGGGTCTTTTAGGGGCCCTGGAAGGATTGGCGTAGATGGTTATAATTGAAACTTCTTTAACTGGAACGGGTGAAACAGGAGCATTCTCAAACATAATTTCTTGGTTATCCATCAGTCGTTGGATACCTTTCTTCAACAGAGGGCAGTCAAATGATGAGGACAGGAAAACATGGCAGTCTTTGTCACAACCTGGGAATATACCAGCTTTCAACAAATTCAACTTAACAATCGGGAGCGGAGTTAACAATTCATCCACGGTAGCAACAAATAAGTCTTCTTCAATAGCATTGGCGTTGTGACCATGCCTAGGCATTGGAGCGGAAATAACATTTGGTTTCTCAAGAGCTTCAAACTCAACTTCCTTCACATCAATCAGGTCTTGGATTTTGTTCTTCAGAGCCCAACAGTTGTTGGTATTGTGCCCTGGACTTTCAGAATGGTATGCGCACCTGGCATTCGGATGGTAATATGGAGACGCAGTATTGGGATTCTTTGGGGCCACTTTTAGAGTGGCCAGATTCAACTTCAGAAGATGTGGTAGAACTTGGGCTGGAGTCATGTTAATCTTGGTGAATTTCCGGACAAGCCTTTCTACCCTTTGCTGATTATTTCTTGGCTGGTCTGATGTAGGCTTTGGAATCATAACGGCCCCTACCGTTGGTCGGCATTCAATTCTTCCCTGATTCCTCTGTGAATAAACAGCAGATACTTCATTTCTTCCAGTGAAGGGCTTTTTTACAGCTGTAGAGGCAGACGCGTCCTTCTGAATTTTATCACTTCTTATACCAGCCTCCACTTTTTCGCCGGTTAATATCAAATCAGTAAACCCTGCAGAAGAACTCCCAATCAGATGATTGAAGAAAGGACCTGGTAGATTTCCCAAGAACATGTCCACCAACTCCCTTTCGGGCAGAGGGGGTTGCACCCTTCCGGCTAGATCTCTCCACTTTTGCGCGTAATCTTTGAAGCCCTCATTGGAAACCATGGCCATACTCTAAAGTTGAGTACGGGTAGGCACCAAGTCGGTGTTGTATTGATATTTTTTATAGAAAGCTGCTGCCAGGTCTTCCCAATTATGGACATTAACCCTTTCTAATTGGTAGAACCAATCAAGTTGCGTTCCTGATAAACTGTCTTGGAAAAAGTGGACCCACAAGTCTTTGTCGGCAGAATGTGGCTGAATCTTCCTGACATACGATCTGAGGTGCATTTTAGGGCAAGGCACCCCATCATACTTGGCAAATAATGGCACTTTAAACTTTGGCGGGATCACAATTCCTGACACCAGCCCCAACTCTTCAAAATCTAGCCCAGGTACTCTCTAGATTTCCATAGCGCTTAATCGCTCTTCAAGGTGTTTGTACTTGTCATCAGCCGGAGGGTATTGTTGTTCAGAGTAGTCCTCCTTTTCCTCCTCTTCTTCTTCAGAATCTGATGGTACTGCTGTTTCTTTTCCTTTTCTTTCCCCTTCATCAGATGTTGTTGGAAAATCTAAGGTCCTTCTAGCTTGTCCCTGAAACCTTCTGGCCATGATGACTACACCAGCTGGCTTCTTCTTCTTTTTCTCTTTCTCTTTTTCTAGAAGAGTCTTCAGCTCCTCTTGCCCCTTGGCTAATGTCATGAGCAACTGTTGAAATTGCGTATTCTGAGCTTGCAGATCTTTGATCATTTGTTCGAGATCCATCTTATTGAAATAAACAGTAGAGAGATGAGGAAACTTGTTGCAAAGACCTGTTTATGCTTATGATGAATGATATGTATTCATGCAATGCTTTCAAGGATTTAGAAATTCAAATTTATTTTAAACAAAAAAGAAACACACGTCATATTAATAAAATAGAATTTGAGTACATCAATGCCCCTTGGACAAAATAATACAAAATTATAAGGTAAAAAGACATTGCGCATCCTCTTTGGTGCAATGTAGGTATTGAGAGTCTGCTCTTCATGAAGTAGCCGAGTGAGTTCCAAAACCTTCTTCTCGCCTGCGTAGAATTGGGCTTCGAAAGTATCGCGCTCTCCTTTAAGCTGTATCCAATCCCTTTGTAGGTCTTTGAGTTATGTCGACACGTCAGGATGTAGGATAGTGTATGGAACTTCTCCTTCCTTAACAGGCTCAATAATCACTAGGAGAATGGAGGGATAAGGCATCATAAGACTTTGAGCGTGGGTTCGTACCCACTTGAGGTAAGGCTCAAGAGGGATGGAATTCTTGTGTCCCAAAGTCTTGCTATCCACCTTGTTTAGCATCCTCCAAGCTCGGATGAATCTCTGGCGGAGTCCTTGGTCGTCGTTCTCGTAGTTGAAAACCAATCCTTGAATCAGCATATCATGTGGGCCATCCCTTCGGGCATAACCAAACTGTCTTAGAGCCAAGCACGGGTTATAGGTGATGCCTCCCCTAATGCCAAGTAGAGGGACATTAGAGAATTCCCCACAACGGTCAACAATGATAACATTCTCTTTAGATCGAGAGCACCAATGGATATCTGAATGTTTAAGTGTCATTAACCTTTGTGACCACCTCAAACCTTGCTCATTCTTCAAGACTGATTGGGGAAGATGACAAATAAACCATCTTGCCAGAAGAGGAGTACAACACATAAGAACACCCCTTTTCCTCATTGTTCGAGTGTAAAAAGAGTGTAGGATATCCCCAAGCAATGTAGGCACCGGGTTGCGAGACATGAAGATTTTGACAGCGCTTACATCTATGAGTTGGTCATGATTAGGGAACAAAACCATCCCATAGATGAGAAGAGCTACAATCTCCTCAAAAGCTTGCAAGTCTAGGGAATTCCAACAACTTTGGGCCTTCTCAAACAGAAACTTTGCCAAGAAGCCTTTGACACCACTTCTAGTTTCTCAATGAGTTGTGACATCAGATGAGTGCAAGTGCAGGGCTTGAGAAATCTCTTCTGGCTTTGGATCTCTTTCCATACCGTTAAAGGGTAGTTGATTGAGAATAGGAACCCTCATAAGTTGAGAGAATTCTTCCAAAGTGGGCACAAGTTGATAGTCAGGAAATGTGAAGCAATGATGCAAAGGGTCAAAGAACTGGAAGAGAACCTTCATCATATCCTCCTCTATGTTGGAAGTGACCAAGTTGAGTAGACAACCATGTCTCTCGGTGAATGGAGAGTTCTCAGGAATCCTTGAAGCTAGCTCCTTGAGTTGTGGAGGAATTCTCACAAGGTTGACTTGGATAGTTTTCCTGCGAAGTGAATCCATAATCTGCAAAATAAGAACAAAGATGAATCTCCAAAATCCTTGAAATGGTTAGTGAATGCATATGATGTTCATGATGTCCATGATGTTATGCACAAGTATATATGTACAAGCAAATCAAACAAGTTCTTAGTTTAGGCTTGCATGGGGTTTCATAGGTAAGTACCCTCTTGAAGTTTAGTTGGCTCAACCTGTCCTAGTAATAGTAATCGGGTTCTAAGGAGCTCAATATCACTGGATTGTTTCCTTGTTCATTGTTTCAGTTCAAGCCTCTTTACTGGCGACCGAAATATTCCAAGAAACCAACTCTCAATGAGTGTAGTATCGAGTATCTACCAACTTCGGACTGCACCAAAGTCGGTCATCTCACTACATCCTAAAAGGCCAAGTTGGTCAAGTAAAGGTTCTAGAAGTTCATTAGTGCTTCATGACATCACTCAGCGGCCCCATATTCTCTTTGATTTACTCAAAGGCTACCGATACCCACAAATATGTCACACTAACATAGATATTGCTTAGACCATGTCGGTATATCCCGCATAGTTTCCACAATGTATTGCTATTTACCTATAATGTTTCCCAAATCCGGGTGGAGGATTTAAACCCAAACAAAGAACCATAATTGTAAAGCAAACAAGTCAAACAATTGCAAGAAAATAAAGGTGATCTAAACCCAAAGGTAACTGTTGTACCCCAAAATTTGCCCTCTTATATTTCTCAAGACATTGCAAGAAAAATCTCCAAGTGGCTCAAGGTTGCTCAAGAGTGGGTCAGACAAGTCATCTCCTAAGGCAGTCAACCCCAAATTAGGGTTTTGTGTTGCATCAATATCCTTGAATCCAAATTACCTCAAGTGCTCTCCAATGTCCTAATATACTCTCAAGATCATCCATGTCAAATTTCAAGCCTTGCAGAGGAAGTTTGCTCAATCAAATGCTCAAAGGGTCCAAAAATCGACTGTGCTAGGGCAAAAGTCAACTGTGACCTACAAATAGTAAAACTTCAAGATTTTTTGGCAACATTCTCATTTTGAAGGATATTTCATCATTTGATCAAGGTTTGATCATGATTCATCAAGGATTGCTCAAAATTCATCAAGACTCAAAAGTTGCTAAATTAGGGTTTGTAGGAAAAGTCAACTCAATTTTGACCAAGCATAACTTTCTCATACTTTATGATAAATGACCCATACAAATCTCATTTTTAAAAGGATTCAATTTCCTACAATCCATCTTCACACTCCAAGATCAGAAAATTTACTCACAAGAAGTTATAAATTTGGACATTATAGGTCATTTTTGAAAGTCAACAAAAACACCTTCTTTGCCAAAGCTTATAACTTGAGAATGGAATACAAAAGTGAAATGAGACCAAAAGGGTTGGTTAGATAACATCTCAAGCTTTCTAAAAAGTCAATTAACACCTCCAAAAGTTCAAAATTGAAGAAGTTATGCATTGTTGAAGTTGGACATTTTTGCAAAATTGCCAAAAGTCAACTATCCCCAAAACTTCAAATTTTATCAAATGGGCCCATTTGTTTCCACTTGATTTGAGCTTGCATCATTTTCCACGTGTCCTAGCTTCAGCCATGAGCCCATATCTTATTTTTATTATTTAATTTGATTTTTAATTGAATTTATTCACTTTAAATCAAATAAAATCATATAAAATCAAAAGTATTTATAACTCGTGATTTTGTGGTTGATTTAGGCTTTGAATACAACCATTATGTGAGTCAAATTCGCATCAAGTGTATTGGTTACAAGAAGATATGATTTAGGCCAAATTTGGAAGGTTGTAATGGTGGAATCAAATCCAATTCATGAGCATTGATATGGAGAGATTTGTACCAAGTTTCTTACCCTAATGCAATATAAATTACATAAGGAAGGCAAAGGCACGAAAATAGAGCTTGGAGGCTGCAAGAAGAGGCAGAAAAAAAGTTTGAAAAAGTGGTAAAAAGCTTGAATTCGAGATCATAACAAGAGGCGTTTTCAGAAGCCAAAAGCTATCCCAATCACTTCCTGGGTGTTCACTCAACCTTCCTGGATCAAGAGCAAGCATTCTCACATACCATAAAGCACTGTAAGTATCACGAAAATCACTTTAGTTCTTGAATTCGTGATTCATTATTCTTGCATCATTTGAACAAATTGCTTTCATATTCATAACCCTGATGACATTTGTAAACTTTTTGCATTATTCAATTTGATTTATAGGCGCTGTAACCCCAAAACACCATAGCTAAGGTTGCGTGTTTATTTTTAGGGCTTTCTTTTTCAGGAAAAATCAGGACTCAAGAAGGACATAATGTTAATCAGGAAGCCAAGATGAACTCAGCCATGTTTTTGGAATTGATTTATGTGGCCTAGGGAAGATTTTAGAGCAAGCTTGCGTATTTAGCTGCGGATCCAAATCCGCAGGTAATATTTGCAGGATTTGGAGGTAGAAGACGACGAGTTGTCGTTCTCCCATTGGCTAATTCAAATTAATTTTCGCGCATTTTAATTTTCTGGCATATAATTTGTTTTGTTTATATTATAATTTCTTTGTATTTTACTAACAATAGAATCAAAGCAGTGCAGTGGCAAGCGTGCAAGCATATCACTTTCAGGACCTGGGTTCGAATCCCAGGTCCCCCACTTTCTTTGTTATTTTCCTTCTTCAGGTAATCACATGTACGTCCAAGCATGCAGCGCATCGTGCATTATCATCTATCCAACGGCCTGATGGCCAAAGGCCAAATCTGGTGGCCAGGATCTGAACGTCCACCAAGGCTTTGGTCAAAGCATGCTCACTGGATCACCAAAGGTCAACAGGGCCAGCATTTAATGGGCCTAAGATTTTCTTCTCAAACTCCCTTTTCAGGCCCAAACCTCTCTCTCTTTTTATTTTACTTTTGTTTATTAATTGTTTTTATTATTTTTGTTTTAATTCTAACCAATCAAAAAATTATTTTATTTATAAAATAAAATCACCAAAAATATTTTTTATCAAATCAAATTTTACTTTTTATTAATAAATACTAATTAAATTAATTTAGGTTCTTAATTAGAATAACTTTAACATTTTTGTAAATAATTAAAATTAACTAGACTTAATTAGGTTTTACTAATTCAATTAATTTTTTATTTCTTTCTTAAAATAACAAAAAAACCAAAAATATTTATTTTTATTTATTAGTTTAATTAATTTAATTTAATAATTAATTTAGGATAGTCTATTTCTTAAAATTAAAAACAACAAAAAAATCTTTCCTTTCTCTCAAAAAGGGTCAAAACCCTAAATGCGCTCGATTTAATTTTCTGCACGCGATCTATTTTGTACTTGTTCCCGGTTTGTAATAGATAATTAGGACCATTTATTTATCGCTTTATTTATTTTTCCACATTTAAGTTTCAAAGGGTTGCTTTTGGCGATGTAAATACCCGACGCCTTGTAATTTAATTTCCGCAATTTATTTTCGGCAAAATATAACTGTTAGATGTTTGATAATAAGAATGCATGACAAGATTGAATGTTTTAACCTAAAATCAACTTAGATCACCATTAACATGTATAAAGATAAAATTAACTGAAAATAACACACTCGCACATGCGCACTCTTAGGGTATACCCCACTTGGTTGCCTTCGTAACGCGGTCATTGAGTATAGGTCACTTTAGAGGTCGCCCTCTTGTCCAAAGATCATAAGTCTCCTCGAAACGGTTGCCTCGGATATTTTTGCCTCAAAATAAATGATATAAGACATTAGGGTTACCGCTAAGGCGTCCTAACATTGCTTTAGTGACCGTAAGTCCCGCATTCGAATTGACCATTAAACCCCAATGACGGTGCTACCTACTCATCAATAGTAGGATAACATTGTCTAAAGGAAGATATCATAGAACGATTCCTTTTTTCGAGTAGGTAGATGGTTCTTAAGTACTTTCTCTTTCAAAAAAAAAATCTTTTTCACACTTACACTTTTCGAACAAAGTTTTCAAAAACACTTCATGCACTCTTGAGGACAGAAGCAAGAGTTAAATTGAAGTTTCAAAACAAATTTTTTTTTTCAAACCCACAAGCAAAAGAAATCAATTTTGAAAACAATTGAGCAAGTACCTAAGAGAACGTGGATAACCAAGGATAGAAAGGGTGCTAACACCTTCCCTTTCTATAATCTACCCCCCGAACCCGAGAAATATCTCGAAAAAGGAATTTTTCTGTGCTTTTTTGCTTTCCTTGTTGGATAAAATAAAAGTCGGTGGCGACTCTTACTTACCGCAAAATTTTGCAAAAACAAACGCAAAACGCAAACCAGCATTCCAAAAAACAGTCAGTTCTTTCCACCGTATCACAGAACTGGCGACTCTGCTGGGGAGTTAATAAGTGGGGTGTACCTTAGGACCAGTTCATCATAATGTTTTCAATTGCTTGATTTGTATGCTTTATCTTTGTGGGCTTGAATCGGAGTTACTATAGATCCTAACTCGGATCTGAGGGATACCTTTTAGGTAAGTAGCAATAAACTATGAGGGAACTGTACAGCGTAGACCGATACGTTTGAAGCAGTAGCTACGTTGGTGTGGCACTTTAGTTTGTACCGATATCCCTTGTGGCGCAACGAGGAGAATATAGGTCTGCTAAGTGGTCATTAAGCACCAATAGACCTTAGAACCTTTAAATTGACCAACTTGGCCATAGAATAGTAGCAGTATGCTACACTCATTGAGACTAAACTCTCGCGATGATTCCGGCCGCAAGAAAAGGTTGCTAAACTGGAATTATGACCGATCGAGGGTAGTCAGTGATATTGAGATCCTCTAGAACCCAGTTACTATTACTAGGACATGTTGAACCAACTAAACTGAAAGAGGGTAATACCTAAACTCCATGCCAGCCTGAAATTTAAGGGCTATTGTGTGACTTGTGTGCTTTCAAACTTGAACTACTTGCAAATTCTTGTTATCTGACAACATGAGTTCCTTGCAGGTTTTGTTTACAGTCCTTATCCAATAATCTGGATTTATTGCAGGGTTCACTTACATCACCTTGCACTTTTGCTTAAACGCATAGCGTACACATCATAACATCTTGCCTTAACATTTCCTTAACCATTTCAGGGATCTCAAGGGTTTGTGATGCAGGTTGTGGTAAATCAAATGTCTAGCAAGGGGCAAAGGGGATTTATTTTCCTCTAGCCAAGGTTGTCTAGAAATCAAAACACGATAACTTGAGTCAGGGGCTATGACCCACTCGTTATGGTGATCTTGACTCTTGAAGAAGGACTCTTAACGACACGAAGTTTCTTCAAACAAATTCTAACAGTTTCTTGTTTACCCCGCAAGATCCTTGAAAACATTACATACATATATCATACATATCATTGCATAACAGGTCTCCCAGTACAGGTCTCTCATGTTCTCGCTGTTTATTTCAGCAATGGCTTCCCAATCAGACAACCAAGATCTTCAAACTCAAGAAGCTCATTTCAGGGACGTATTCCTAAACCTATCCAGGGGGCAGGAAGAGTTGAAAACACTCCTCGTTGGGAACTTGGTCAAGAAAAGTCCTAAAGACAATAAGGACGAACGGCTGAAACAACTGCAAGCTGAGTTCAGTGCCATGAAAACCCAGATGCTGGGGCAGATGGCTCTTATCCAAGGCTTAGCTCGGGAACAAGAAGAGCTGAGAACCATTATCAACCATCTTCATCAAGACAGATACAACAACATGAAGCAAACAGTCAAGGCCGGGGACCAAGTCATTAATCAACTTCCGAGAAGTCAAAGGTTTGGTTTGATGAAGAATAGACCTCTCCAAGTTGCTGCTACCTCACGGGTCCAACAACAACCTCGCCAAGAACAACGGGTTAATCAGAGTAAGCCGGATACACCCAAAAGGCAGTTTACCAAGCTCAACATGCCGTTGTCTCAAGCTTTACAATACCTGTTGAGATTGAATCTGGTGACGTTAAGGGACCCTCCTAAGAATCCCCACATAGCCTCCCCAAGGTACAATCTTGATGCAAGGTGTACATATCACTCCAATAGCCCGAGGCATGATACTAACAGCTGTTGGGCGTTGAGAAACAAAATTCAAGACCTGATTGATGATGGAGCATTGGAACTCACACAAGACGGTCAGATTGAATTCTTTTGCCATCCCCCCAAGGTTCACCATTTGAAGTGACAAGTACTGAGACGAGAAGACTTTTTGTTCATTAGAATTTTCAAGTTGTAATTTTCTTTTTATTGTTCGAACATTTATTCATGTCAAACTTTATTACTTTATCAATGCATTGCATATGTCTGTTTTGAACCAATCCATTCGTATTTCACTATATTCAAATTGCTTTCATTTTTTGTGATGATCAACTCTCGATTAAAAAATTCTAAGCCTTTAGAGGGAGGATGACGAAAATGATATCAAAATCTCTACAGTATGCTTTTGAACAGACCCCACTGACGAGGTACAGGCATTGTTTCAAATCCTAAACAGTGGAGTTATAAGGAAGATAATCCCTAGTCAACCCCTTTGAGCCAAAGAAGTTGGAGTTTTTCTTTTCACAAATTAAAACCCTTAATTATAACCTGGGGCAGGGTAGTTTTCTCAGTTGATCCAGGTGCACAATGAATGGCATCAAATAAGTCCTTCCGAAACAAAAGACGGTGATAGTTCTGTATAATTGTAAGGACAGGCCGTCATTATCTCTCAAAATAAAAGCCCAATAAGTCAAAACCTGTGAAGGAGACTTAAGAAAAACTGGGGCATCCCGCTGACTGTAATCACAAAAAGAAACAGTTCAGGCAAAAAAACAGGGATAATAAAAATCTAAAGGAAAGAGATCCTGCAAACTCTCAACAAAATGACTGTCTGTTCAAAATAAATTGTCAGTATCCGAACCATCACTGGTATATCAGAGCAAAGACTCAAATAAGATCTAATGCACGCTTAGCTGAGTTTAGGATCGAAGAACATCACGAAGAACGAGTGGGTACAAACAAAATTTGAGCCTTTATCCTTTGTTTCTCGAACCGTGAACCAGGCCACGTTATAACCCTTAAAAAGTCCTAGCTGAAGCATGGGTTAGTCCGAAAGCATACTGTTACAAAAGGTATCCTGACTCCTGTAGGGCTTGCTGTAAATCCTGAGTTGACGTCACATTTTACAAAATTTTCCCATCTTACTGAAAAAATGCATTTTCAAAAAATTCAAGACATACATAAGCTTTGCATTATTAAAATAACATTGTTTGCATATGACTATTTGTTCGAACAACAGAGAAATTCACACGACGAATATCTAGTTAACAAAAACCTTTTCAATAAAAAGGGTCACCTCAAGTGGAAAAAACACCTCCAACTAAGGGGCACGGCATGAGCATTGTCCATCATCTGGGGCAGTTAAGTCAAGATTCAAGGAATCTCTCAAAATGCCAAATAGCCAGGGGCAAATCTCCATCTGAATCAATTGGGGCATTGGACATGAATTCCAACAACGAATCTTGCATGATCAAACTAAGATCTTCTGGTAGTATGGCAACACAACACTACCGACAGTGACAATTCCCTACACCCTGAGAGCGTGGACATAGTCAAAAAATACTTTGCATGAACTAAGACCCGCTAGGTTGACACACCCAGGTAAAAATAAGGGCATCCCGGCGAACCAAAAGGGTTCGGGCAAAAATAAGGGATGAAAATATAAAAAATATGTACACCCGGCAAGTCGAAAACCTGAAAAGGAGGCTTGGGCAAAAAAGGGTATCCCGATGGACTGAAACCCCGAAAGGGCGGTCCAGGAAAAAATTAGGGATCAAAGCGTACGACTATGTCTCGTCATCTCGTCACTTGCCTACCAGAAGAAGATTTGTCCTTTCAATCGGCAATTACCAAGCACCTCATAGGTTTGGATAATACTCGATCCACAGGGCCTCCGCAGGCACCGTCTCCCGCAGATACAGGGGGAAAAAAGTCTCGATGCAAGCCATCGTCATATCCTTAGCACGCGTCCCAGTAACATTCACTCCCCGCAGAGTAAGACAGTAAAGATAGCTCTCCCCAGCTGAGGCTTGCAACTGTGAATGAGTCGATAATATTCTCCCCAAGCAGAGTTTATCTACCATCAACACTGAAAAGGCTTAATATCCCCGGCAGTCTTAATATTCCCCAGTGGAGTATAAGAATGTTCCCCGGCAGAATACAAGATATCCCCAGTGGAGTTAAAATTTTCCCAGTGCAGTCTGAAAAAACTTCCCCAGTGGAGTTGAAGAACCATCCCCGGTAGACTCTAGAAGTTCATCCCCGGCGGAGTATAAAAATGAATATCCCCAACCGAGTTCAAAGGAAGATAGTCCCCAGCAAAGCTCAAAGGATTATCCCCATTAGAGTCTAACAGGTTATCCCCAGTGAAGCCGAAATTGAAAGATCATCCCTAGCGGAGTTCTTTCCTTTCACAAACATAATTCAAAACCCCAACAGGATTCAGTATCACCAGCAACGGTAATTCATCCCCAGCGGAACTTACTGGTTGAATCCTCAGCAGAACATCTCTTCCCCACAGAGTAATCTCCTCCTCAGTTTATTCCCCAATGGAGTTATCTTCTCCTGCAGGTTTATTCCTGCAATCATCTTCGTTCACCATCCCCAGCGGAAATGAAGAATCCAACTCTATTCTCCAGTAGCTATCCGGGATTTATTTTCCCCAGCTAAAGCATTACATTTCCATACATCATGACATATGCATATACGCATCATACAACACAATATCATTTATTTTGAGTACATCATTGCTTGACATATATCATGCATTGCATACGACTGACCTTTACCTTTCAGGAAGGAGGCAGTTAAGTTCTCAGCTATGTCGAAGAACTGGACCGGTTCTTAAATCTCAACTGAATTATCCTCGGTTGAATTTCAGATAAGGTTCTCAATCTCGACAATTTCCCTCCGTCATATTATGGACGAGTTCTACAATCTCAACGATATACTACGTTGAAGACCAGACAGTTCCTAGATCTTGATGAAGATGTTTTCCTCCGTCATAGTGTGGACGAGTTCTACAATCTCAACGGTATACTACGTTGAAGACCAGACAGTTCCTAGATCTTGATGAAGATGTTTTCCTCCGTCATAGTGTGAAAGAGTTCTACAATCTCAATGGTATACTACGTTGAAACTAGACAGTTCCTAGATCTTGATGAAGATGTTTTCCTCTGTCATAGTGTGGACAAGTTCTACAATCTCAACAATATACTACGTTGAAGACCAGACAGTTCCTAGATATTGATGAAGATGTTTCCTCCTTCATAGTGTGGACGAGTTCTACAATCTCAACGGTACACTACGTTGAAGACCAGACAGTTCCTATATCTGGATGAAGATGTTTTCCTCCGTCATAGTGTGGACGAGTTCTACAATCTCAACGGTATACTACGTTGAAGACCAGACAGTTCCTAGATCTTGATGAAGATGTTTTCCTCCATCATAGTGTGGACGAGTTCTACAATCTCAACGGTATACTACGTTGAAGACCAGACAGTTCCTAGATCTTGATGAAGATGTTTTCCTCCATCATAGTGTGGACGAGTTCTACAATCTCAACGGTATACTACGTTGAAGACCAGATAGTTCCTAGATCTTGATGAAGATGTTTTCCTCCGTCATAGTGTGGACGAGTTCTACAATCTCAACGGTATACTACGTTGAAGACCAGACAGTTCCTAGATCTTAACGAAGATGTTTTCCTCCGTCATAGTGTGGACGAGTTCTACAATCTCAACGGTATACTACTTTGAAGACCAGACAGTTCCTAGATCTTGATGAAGATGTTTTCCTCCGTCATAGTGTGGACGAGTTCTACAATCTCAACGGTATACTACGTTGAAGACCAGACAGTTCCTAGATCTTGATGAAGATGTTTTCCTCCGTCATAGTGTGGACGAGTTCTACAATATCAACGGTATACTACGTTGAAGACCAGAAAGTTCCTAGATCTTGATGAAGATTTTTTCCTCTGTCATAGTGTGGGCGAGTTCTACAATCTCAACGGTATACTACGTTGAAGACCAGACAGTTCCTAGATCTTGATGGAGATATTTTCCTCCGTCATAGTGTGGACGAGTTCTACAATCTCAACGGTATGCTACATTGAAGACCAGACAGATCCTAGATCTTGATGAAGATGTTTCCCCCTAGTGAATTATGGACAAGTTCTTAAAGTTCAGCAGAGATGTTCTCTCAGTTGAAGTACATGCAAGTTCCTAAATCTCAACAAAGATCAGACTTCCCCCAGCGAAATCTTCCACAACAACAGGTATGCAAGTTCTCGCTAAGGAATCTCTTATGCGATCGATACTCCTGCAGATGGCATCTTTAAGCTCATCCTCCCGCCAGAAATCTCCAAATGGCATCTATAAGCCCATTCCCGACATCACAAGGCTGATACCACTACATGCGAGTGCAAATTTCTGGGCACTCTAGTGTTCAATCATCTTCCACCTTCGGATCACGAAAGGCACGAAAGCCAATCTACATCCTCAGGAATAAGAAGATTGAACAGGGGAAGATGTTTTACCCCAAAATTTTCCATCTCATATTTCTCAAGACATTGCAAGAAAAATCTCCAAGTGGCTCAAGGTTGCTCAAGAGTGGGTCAGACAAGTCATCTACTAAGGCAGTCAACTCCAAATTAGGGTTTTGTGTTGCATCAAGATCCTTGAATCCAAATGACTTTAAGTGCTCTACAATGTCCTAATATTCTCTCAAGATCATCCATATCAAATTTCAAGCCTTGCAGAGGAAGTTTGCTCAGTCAAATGCTCAAGGGGTCCAAAAATCGACTATGTTAGGGCAAAAGTCAACTGTGACCTACAAATAGTCAAACTTCAAGATTTTTTGGCAACATTCTCATTTTGAAGTATATTTCATCATTTGATCAAGGGTTGATCATGATTCATCAAGGATTGCTCAAAATTCATCAAGACTCAAAAGTTGCTAAATTAGGGTTTTATAGGAAAAGTCAACTCAACTTTGACCAAGCATAACTTTCTCATACTTTATGATAAATGACCCATCCAAAGCTCATTTTGAAAAGGATGAAATTTCCTACAATCCATATTCATACCCCAAGATCATAAAATTTACTCACAAGAAGTTATAAATTTGGATATTATAGGTCATTTTTGAAAGTCAACAAAAACACCTTTTTTTTACAAAGCTTATAACTTGAGCATGGAATATCAAAATGAAATGATACCAAAAGGGTTGGTTAGGGAACATCTCAATATTTCTAAAAAGTCCAAGAACACCTCCAAAAGTTCAAAATTGAAGAAGTTATGCATTGTTGAAGTTGGACATTATTGCAAAATTGCCAAAAGTCAACTATCCCCAAAACTTCAAATTTTGTCAAATGGGCCCATTCTTTTCCACTTGATTTGAGCTTGCATCATTTTCCACGTGTCCTAGCTTTATCCATGAGCCCATATCTTATTTTTATTATTTAATTTGATTTTTAATTGAATTTATTCACTTTAAATCAAATAAAATCATATAAAATCAAAAGTATTTATAACTCATGATTTTTTGGTTGATTTAGGCTTTGAATACAACTATTATGTGAGTCAAATTCGCATCAAGTGCATTGGTTACAAGAAGATATGATTTAGGCCAAATTTGGAAGGTTGTAATGGTGGAATCAAATCCAATTCATGAGCATTGATATGGAGAGATTTGTACCAAGTTTCTTACCCTAATGCAATATACATTACATAAGGAAGGCAAAGGCATGGAAATAGAGGTTGGAGGCTGCAAGAAGAGGTAGAACAAAAGTTTGAAAAAGTGGTAAAAAGCTTGAATTCGAGATCATAACAAGAGGCGTTTTCAGAAGCCAAAAGCTATCCCAATCGCTTCCTGGGTGTTCACTCAACCTTCCTGGATCACGAGCAAGCGTTCTCACATACCATAAAGCACTGTAAGTATCCCGAAAATCACCTTGGTTCTTGAATTCGTGATTCATTATTCTTGCATCATTTGAACAAATTGCTTGCATATTCATAACCCTCATGACATTTGTAAACTTTTTGCATTATTCAATTTGGTTTATAGGCGCTGTAACCCCAAAACACCATAGCTAGGGTTGCGTGTTTGTTTTTAGGGCTTTATTTTTCAGGAAAAACCAGGACTCAAGAAGGATATAATGTTAATCAGGAAGCCAAGACGAACTCAGCCATGTTTTTGGAATTGATTTATGTGGCCTAGGGAAGATTTTAGAGCAAGCTTGCATATTTAGCCGCGGATCCAAATCCGCAAGTAATATTTGCAGGATTTGGAGGTAGAAGACGACGAGCTGTCGTTCTCCCATTGGCCAATTCAAATTAATTTTCGCGCATTTTTATTTTCTGGCATATAATTTGTTTTGTTTATATTATAATTTTTTTGTATTTTACTAACAATAGAATCAAAGCAGTGCAGTGGCAAGCGTGCAAGCATATGACTTTCAGGACCTGGGTTCGAATCCCAGGTCCCCCACTTTCTTTGTTATTTTCCTTCTTCAAGTAATCACATGTACGTCCAAGCATGCAGCGCATCATGCACTATCATCTATCCAACAGCCAGATGGCCAAAGGCCAAATCTGGTGGCGAGGATCTGAACATCCACCAAGGCTTTGGTCAAAGCATGCTCACTGGATCACCAAAGGTTAACAGGGCCAGCGTTTAATGGGCCTCAGATTTGCTTCTCAAACTCCCTTTTCAGGCCCAAACCCCTCTCTCTCTTTTTATTTTACTTATTTTGTTTATTAATTGTTTTTATTATTTTTGTTTTAATTCTAACCAATCAAAAAATTATTTTATTTATAAAATAAAATCACCAAAAATATTTTTTATCAAATCAAATTTTAATTTTTATTAATAAATACTAATTAAATTAATTTAGGTTCTTAATTAGAATAACTTTAACATTTTTGTAAATAATTAAAATTAACTAGACTTAATTAGGTTTTACTAATTCAATTAATTTTTTATTTCTTTCTTAAAATAACAAAAAAACCAAAAATATTTATTTTTATTAATTAGTTTAATTAATTTAATTTAATAATTAATTTAGGATAGTCTATTTCTTAAAATTAAAAACAACAAAAAAAATCTTTCCTTTCTCTAAAAAAGGGTCAAAACCCTAAATGTGCTCGATTTAATTTTCCGCACGCGATCTATTTTGTACTTGTTCCCGGTTTGTAATAGATAATTAGGACCATTTATTTATCGCTTTATTTATTTTTCCGCATTTAAGTTTCAAAGGGTTGCTTTTGGCGATGTAAATACCCGACGCCTTGTAATTTAATTTCCGCAATTTATTTTCGGCAAAATATAACTGTTAGATGTTTGATAATAGGAATGCATGACAAGATTGAATATTTTAACCTAAAATCAACTTAGATCACCATTAACATGTATAAAGATAAAATTAACTAAAAACAACACACTCGCACATGCGCACTCTTAGGGTATACCCCACTTGGTTGTCTTCGTAACACGGTCATTGAGTTAAGGTCACTTTAGAGGTCGCCCTCTTGTCCAAAGATCATAAGTCGCCTCGAAACGGTTGCCTCAAAACAAATGATCTAAGACATTAGGGTTACCGCTAAGGCGTCCTAACATTGCTTTAGTGACCGTAAGTCCCGCATTCAAATTGACCCTTAAACCCCAACGACGGTGCTACCTACTCATCAATAGTAGGATAACATTGTCTAAAGGAAGATAGCATAAAACGATTCCTTTTTTCTAGTAGGTAGATGGTTCTTAAGTACTTGCTCTTTCAAAAAAACAAAAATCTTTTTCACACTTACACTTTTCGAACAAAGTTTTCAAAAACACTTCATGCACTCTTGAGGACAGAAGCAAGAGTTAAATTGAAGTTTCAAAACAAAAACTTTTTTTCAAACCCACAAGCACAAAGAAAGCAATTTTGAAAATAATTGAGCAAGTACCTAAGAGCCCGTGGATAACCACGAATAGAAAGGGTGCTAACACATTCCCTTTCTATAATCTACCCCCCGAACCCGAGAAATATCTCGAAAAAGGAATTTTTCTGTACTTTTTTCCTTTCCTTGTTGGATAAAATAAAAGTCGATGGTGACTCTTGCTTACCGCGACATTTTGCAAAAACAAACGCAAAACACAAACCAGCATTCCAAAAAACAGTCAGTTCTTTCCACCGTATCACAGAACTGGCGACTCTGATGGGGAGTTAATAAGTGGGGTGTACCTTAGGACCAGTTCATCATTATGTTTTCAATTTCTTGATTTATATGCTTTATCTTTGTGGGCTTGAATCGAAGTTACTATAGATCCTAACCCGGATCTGGGGGATACCTTTTAGGTAAGTAGCAATAAACTGTGAGGGAACTGTACGGCGTAGACCGATACGGTTAAAGCAGTAGCTACGTTGGTGTGGCACTTTAGTTTGTACCGATATCCCTTGTGGCACAATGAGGAGAATATGGGTCTGCTAAGGGGTCATTAAGCACCAACTGGCCTTAGAACCTTTAAATTGACCAACTTGGCCATAGAACAGTAGCAGTATGCTACACTCATTGAGACTAAACTCTCGCGATGATTTCGGCTGCAAGAAAAGGTTGCTAAACTGGAATTATGACCGATCAAGGGTAGTCAGTGATATTGAGATCCTCTAGAACCCGATTACTATTACTAGGACAGGTTAAACCAACTAAACTGAAAGAGGGTAATACCTAAACTCCATGCCAGCCTGAAATTTAAGGGCTATTGTGTGACTTGTGTGCTTTCAAACTTGAACTACTTGCACATTCTTGTTATCTGACAACATGAGTTCCTTGCAGGTTTTGTTTACAGTCCTTATCCAATAATCTGGATTTATTGCAGGGTTCACTTACATCACCTCGCACTTTTTCTTAAACGCATAGCATACACATCATAACATCATGCCTTAACATTTTCTTAACCATTTCAGGGATCTCAAGGGTTTGTGATGCAGGTTGTGGTAAATCAAATGTCTAGCAAGGGGCAAAGGGGATTTATTTTCCTCTAGCCAAGGTTATCTAGAAATCAAAACATGATAACTTGAGTCAGGGGCTATGACCCACTCGATATGGTGAGCTTGACTCTTGAAGAAGGACTCTTAACGACATGAAGTTTCTTCAAACAAATTCTAACAGTTTCTTGTTTACCCCGCGAGATCCTTGAAAACATTGCATACATATATCATACATATCATTGCATAACAGGTCTCCCAGTACAGGTCTCTCATGTTCTCGCTGTTTATTTCAGCATTGGCTTCCCAATCAGACAAACAAGATCTTCAAACTCAAGAAGCTCAGTTCAGGGATGTATTCCTAAACCTATCCAGGGGGCAGGAAGAGTTGAAAACACTCCTCGTTGGGAACTTGGTCAAGAAAAGTCCTGAAGACAATTAGGACGAACGGCTGGAACAACTGCAAGCTGAGTTCAGTGCCATGAAAACCCAGATGCTGGGGCAGATGGCTCTTATCCAAGGCTTAGCTCGGGAATAAGAAGAGCTGAGAACCATTATCAACCAGCTTCATCAAGACAGATACAACAGCATGAAGCAAACAGTCAAGGTCGGGGACCAAGTCATTAATCAACTTTCGAGAAGTCAAAGGTTTGGTTTGATGAAGAATAGACCTCTCCAAGTTGCTGCTACCTCACGGGTCCAATAACAACCTCGCCAAGAACAACGGGTTAATCAGAGTAAGCTGGATACACCCAAGAGGCAGTTTACCAAGCTCAACATGCCGTTGTCTCGAGCTTTACAACACCTGTTGAGATTGAATCTGGTGACGTTAAGGGACCCTCCTAAGAATCCCCACATAGCCCCCCCAAGGTACAATCCTGATGCAAGGTGTACATATCACTCCAACAGCCCGAGGCATGATACTAACAACTGTTGGGCGTTGAGAAACAAAATTCAAGACCTGATTGATGATGGAGCATTGGAACTCACACAAGACGGTCAGATTGAATTATTTTGCCATCCCCCCAAGGTTCACCATTTGAAGTGACAAGTACTGAGACGAGAAGACTTTTTGTTCATTAGAATTTTCAAGTTGTAATTTTCTTTTGATTGTTCGAACATTAATTCATGTCAAACATTATTACTTTATCAATGCATTGCATATGTCTGTTTTGAACCAATCCATACGTATTTCACTATATTCAAATTGCTTTCATTTTTTGTGATGATCACCTCTCGATTAAAAAATTCTAAGCCTTTAGAGGGAGGATGACGAAAATGATATCAAAATCTCTATAGTATGCTTTTGAACAGACCCCGCTGACGAGGTAAAAGCATTGTTTCAAATCCTAAACAGTGGAGTTATAAGGAAGATAATCCCTAGTCAACCCCTTTGAGCCAAAGAAGTTGGAGTTTTTCTTTTCACAAATTAAAACCCTTAATTATAACCTGGGGCAGGGTAGTTTTCTCAGTTGATCCAGGTGCACAATGAATGGAATCAAAGAAGTCCTTCCAAAACAAAAGACGGTGATAGTTTTGTATAATCGTAAGGACAGGCATTCATTATCTCTCAAAATAAAAGCCCAATAATTCAAAACCTGTGAAGGAGACTTAAGAAAAACTAGGGCATCCCGCTGACTGTAATCACAAAAAGAAACAGTTCAGGCAAAAAAACAGGGATAATAAAAATCTAAAGGAAAGAGATCCTGCAAACTCTCAACAAAATGACTGTCTGTTCAAAATAAATTATCAGTATCCGAACCATCACTGGTATATCAGAGCAAAGACTCAAACAAGATCTAATGCACGATTAGCTGAGTTTAGGATCGAAGAACATCACGAAGAACGGGTGGGTACAAAGAAAATTTGAGCCTTTATCCTTTGTTTCTCGAACCGTGAACCATACCACGTTATAACCCTTAAAAAGTCCTAGCTGAAGCATGGGTTAGTCCGAAAGCATACTGTTACAAAAGGTATCCTGACTCCTGTAGGGCTTGCTGTAAATCCTGAGTTGACGTCACATTTTACAAAATTTTCCTATCTTACTGAAAAAATGCATTTTCAAAAACTTCAAGACAAACATAAGCTTTGCATTCTTAAAATAACCTTGTTTGCATATGACTATTTGTTCGAACAGCAGAGAAATTCGCACGACGAATATCTAGTGAACAAAAATTAAATATGTGTAAAAATTGGTATTTATGAGTATAAAAATGTATAATGAAAATATTAAATTTATTTGATTATATTTATAAGTTATTTAAGAAAATAAGTTCTATTTATCAAAATAAACTATTTTTCATGTGAGAAAATAATTTTAAAAAATAAAATAAAAGTGTGAAAATAAATAAATCATTTTTTGGTATTTTTTATCATTAAGAAAAATAAATGAAAGTATTAAATATAAAAATATGAAAGAAAATGCAAAAATATAAAAAAAAACTAGTCAGGGGGGGTGTAATAGCAAATCAGGGGGTGTGATTAGTAAAAACAAAAAGGCCAAAGCTGCCAAAAAGCCTAGGACTTCATCCGTGGCCTTCGTCCCTCTCTTCTGCATGCATTTTCCAGTTCAACTTGCATCTTGCTTGTACTTGCATAAAAACAAAAACTCATAACATGAAACATGTGGCATTTGAGCTCACGATTCCAACAATATAAATTATGTAACCTAACTCTTAAAGATCAGAGAGAATTTTTGAATCCCTTATTCGTGACTTAACTTTTTTAGAGTTTTCAAGCTTCAAATTCTCTTAGCACAAGTAATATAAATGAAAAGTAATGATATGTACAGCTTCGTTATGATAAGGACTAAATTTTTCCTTCACAAATCGTGGCTTAAGGTTACCTATTCAGAGAGATAGAGTTTGAAAAAAATACCTCCTTCAGCTGAATTCGAGTAGGGCAATGTAGGGACTTTAATGGAGGTATGATGATTGTTTGAGCTTCCTTGAACTTCCCTGAAGCTATTCCAATGTTTATCTTGCCTTGAGGATGGCTGGAACTCTCTGGACAAGTCAAGCTGCAAGCTTCCAAAGTGAAAATGGCGGATGTTGAAACAGGGGTTACAGAACCAGGGTGGTGGCTTGGATTGCTTTGGTATGATGTACAGAAGGTGTTTGAAATGATTAAACACAAAACGCACGAGCCAAATGAGAGTTGGTTGTGCTTTTGCAGAAATTCAGTGTTTTGGGCAGTTTTGTGGAGTTTTTGAGTTTTAGATAGTTTTCAGGTTTAATCCAAGCGTGCTATGCCTTGTAACAAGTTTGTATATTTGTATAGAAATGATACAAAGTCAGCCCTTACTAGCTGTGCAAGCTTTGGAACTTTTTGCAACTTTTCTTGCATTTGAAGTAAAGTGACAAGACCAAGGCTAAATGCTTGTACTAGCTTGCTTGAGGGCTGATAAGAGTTGGTACACATTTCTTGAGACCTGTAGAAAATGCTTGCACCAAGGGGACAGGTCCAATGCTCAAGATTGACAAAATTGCAAAAGTTCATCTTTATGAAAATGGCATTGTGAACTTTTTACCCAAAATGGAAATGCATCTTGTGTAAAGCTTCAAAAGCAAAGATAAAGACTTTAGCTTCTGAGTATGCATTTAATTATGGAGTGTATAGCAAGCTTAGGACTTGTAAATCAAGATACAACCAGCATAGATTTGATTTGCAACTTGATGCTTTGTGAAAAATGGCTTGAACAAAAGTGAGAAAATGCCAACTTCCCTTCTTCGATTCTCCCTACTCAAAAATGATCTTGGAGAGTTCTTGAACATTTTGGAAAGCTTGAAATGTTATATATAATCCATCTTTGAAATTCAATTTAAGATACCTCTTGGAACTAAGTGAAAAATGTCCATGAAGTTGTGTCCAAAACCTGCCTAAATTAGGGCAAAATTTCACTAAGTTAAGAAGTTCATGGACCTATATTCACAAATTCATAAATTGAGATCCAAGCATCTTTTGGGAAAAGTTTGTGAAGAAAAGTTGTAGATTTCATGGAGGACTACAACTTTCATGTTGGAAGTTTTCTTTGAATCAAAATGCATCATGGTGAAAAAGTGGTAAAAAGTTGGGAAAAAAATAAGAAAATCTTTATACTTAAAAAAATTCTAAGTTATGAAATTTTTCAAAATAAAACCCTAATTTTCAATTTTGAGTTTCTTGGTGAACAAGTTTCATATTTTTACATATCTTGATTAATTATGACCCTTGACACTTGATTATGACCAAAAAGTCAAAGTTTGACTTTTCAGTGCACAATTGACTTTTGATCAGTTGACTGCAAAATTCATCTGTCAATCCAATGAACTTGAGATCTTTTGAACCATGTAATTAGGTCAAGATGGTGCCATTGAACCCTTGAAATCATGTTTGAACTCAATTGGTCATTATCTAGGTTAAAAATTAGAAATTTCCCTTTCTCAGTCAAATCCCTAATTTTGACCATTTTGCCCTTTTGATGATTTGATCAAATTTCTTGAGGGGTTGTGATCCAAACTTGATCAAATGGTACATATGAGTCTAAAATGTTGATGTGGATAAAAAATCATGAAGTTTGACTGTAAATTGGCCATGGTTGACTTTTCCCCCAATACAACTGATTTTTAGGTCAACTGTCCAATTGACTGATCAAAAATGTGGTTCAAGGCTTGAAACTTAACATGAGCAATCTTAGGGTTCCAAGATGATGTATGAAAGTCACATGAAGCATTGATGATCCAAAAATCCTTGTGAAAACTCAAACCCTAATTTTGGGTTATCACTGCAAGATGAGATGTCTTGAGCTGACCAAACCCTAATCTTGTCTTGAGTCCAAGAAGACTTGTGAGAAAAGTCTTGATAAATGAGAGGGCAAACTTTGGGGTACAACAAATTGTTATGAGGCCAGGAAGATATTGTATCCAATGGGTTTGGACTATGTCAAAATATATGCATGTCATAATTATTGCATATTATATAGGAAAAAGTATGATAACTTAAAGGAGTGTTAGAGGTGTGGGTAATCACACTACAAGTAGAAGGGAAAAGTTTTGAAGATGATGATGGTGTAACTAGAAAGGGTTTTCCTTCCAAGGTAATATGGTACCTACTGATAATTCAATGTTTTAAGAAATGGTTTGCTAATGTAAATTACACAAAAAATACTAGATAGTATTCAAATGAAAGAGTATGTGATAGAAAAATTTTCCATGTAGCTGACTCATTGCAATGGAAGAAAATTGGTTCTTGTTTCCACATTTTGCCCTTGAGCCAATGGACCTTAGACTTGGAATTGTCACTGGCAAAATGAACCTTTTTGGTAATTTGAGTGCTAACCATACTTCATAGAATGTTCTTCTTATAATTTGTAACCTATCTTTATGATTCTGCATGAAGCACAGATATATGACGTTATCAATAATGATATCGGGTCCACAACAACCATGGAAAAACATAGATGTTTACTTAACACAATTTATTGAATATTTTAGACTTTTGTTGGAGGAAGACATAGATGTTGATGATTCGTATAGAGATGATAACTTTGAGTTTCATGCCATGTTGTTTTGCTCAATCAATGACTTTGCTACATACGGTAATTTGTATGGGTACATCGTCAAGGGACATAAAGTGTGTCCTATATGTGAAGATGATACATGTTTTCATAATTAAAAAATGGAAGAAAAAATATTGTTTACCTTGGGCATTGAAAATTTGTAATATCTAATCATCCATACCGTAGATTGCGGAAGGCTCTTAATAAAAAGCATGAGTTTGGAATCGCTCTGAAGCCCTTAATCGGGAAGAAAGTTTATAAAAGACATCAACATATTAACATTGTCTTTGTAAACATAAATAAAATGGCATGTAGATAAAAATATATGGAAAATATGTCAGTGTTCTTTGATCTTCTATATTGGTCTCATCTCGGTGTAAAACATTGTCTTGATGTGATGCATGAGGAGATAAATGTATGTGATAGTTTGATTGGAGTACTTCTTAACATTAAAGGAAGACAAAAGATACTAATAAATCTCATCAAGATATGATGGTGATGGGTATACAACAAGAGTTATCCCCAAAAGATATAGGAATAGAGTATATTTACCCCTAACATGTCACACTATGTTTAAAAAAGAAAGAAAAAAAGTGTTTGCGATTGTTTGTAGTGTATCAAAATTTTCCAAGGGTACTCATTAAATGTGAATAAACTTATGTCAATGAATGATCTGAAATTAGTTGGCTTAAAATATCATGATTGTCATGTCTTGATGCAACAATTTCTAATAGTGGCTATTTGTCGCATTTTACCAAAAAATATAAGGGTAACTATAACCAGAATATGCTTGTTCTTCAATGTTATATGTAGTAAAGTCATTGATACTGGAAATTTAGATGAGTTGAAACATGAGGCTGCATTTATTTTGTGTCAATTAGAGATGTTTTCCCTCCATCAATTTTTTGACAATATGGTTCTTTTATTTGTTTATCTAGTAAGGGAGACTAGAATTTATGGTCCAGATTATTTATGATGGATATATCTGGTAAACCGATACATGAAGATATTTAAAAGGTATACTAAGAATCATCCCAATTTGAAAGCTTCAATCGTTGGACAATACATCACAAAAGAAGTTGTTGAGTTTTGTATAAACTATTTGTTAGAAACGAACTCTATAGGAATTCTTGAGTTTTGTCATGATAAAAGATATGATGGTAGAGATACTCAAGGTTTAAATGTTAAGACATTGTACTGAGATGTAGTTCTTCAAACACATTTGAATATATTGAATAACATTGATGAAGTTCAACCATACTTATCTACTCACAAAAGTCTTATCAACCTTACTTGGAGTTTATATGACATTACTAAATTTGGATTATATACAAAATCAAAGGATGATTTTAGTACTATGTAAAATAGTGGAATTATGGTTGAAGCTAAATATATGTACTTCTCTAGTTCCAAAGATAACAATCATGTATTAGCATCTAGAGCGTACTTTGGGGTCATTGAGAAGATTTTGGATATTTATTATGTTACTTTTAAAGTGATTTTATTTAAGTGCAAGTAGAATGAGAGTAACAATGGTGTAGAAACTGATGATCTAGGATTCACAAAGATTGATCATCGAATGGAAACTTATATGAACAAACCATTCATCATGACAACCCAAGCAAAATAAGTTTTTTATGTCAATGATCCTTCTAACACTAGATAGTCAATTCTTCTACATGGAAAACATATTTCTGATAGTGATGAAAATCAAGATTTAAAGTTTGAGACCACTTCCTTCACAACACATGTATGTCTCTCATTTGAAGAAAATGATTTCAATGATGTACATGTTATTTCATCATGATCATCAAGAGGGGATATCGTAAAACTAGTAACTAAATGTTTTATATCACTAAGCAAAAAAAAAAAAAAAAAAAATATATATATATATATATATATATATATATATATATATATATATATATATATATATATATATATATATATTTTGCTTAGTGATATATATATATATTCAGTTTATTTTTTTATTCTTTTTACTAAAGATTTAATGTTGTTATTGTTGATTATCCTAATTGGCTTTAAATGTTATTCAAATTATAGGTGCTTAATGACCGGTGATAAACCATAGAAGAGAACTTTTGGACGGCTTAGAAGACTTTGCATTTTGGTTATTTTTTTTATTAATCATTTGTTTTAGTTTTGTTGTAAAATTATAAGTTGTGCACCATTTTGGCTTAGCAAATGGTGTAAACAATGAATATTTTATGCTTCTGTTTGAGAAATGTATAAAACGTACAATGTTTCTAATTCCAAAGTGGGAAAAATATGGTTCTGTAATATAGGTTCAAACGAAAATATAGAAAAATAAAAAAATAAAATAATAATGTTTTCCCCTTGGTTAATATTACAAAACGGGGTAATAATATTGCTTTATTTACTCGGTTTTACTTTCAACTGAGAGTAAATTTTAAGCGCTCCATCCAGTTTTGAAAATAATAATAACATAGTTGTTGAGGATCAAACTCATGAGCATAACACTTTACCCCTCGGTTAATAAAAAATTGAGGGGTAAAGTGAGAAGTTTCCATGACGCCATTTGTTACCTCGTGTGTGTAGTCGAGGTTAAATATATTTTGTGCTCGAGGGTAACTGCGTTTTTTTGTAGTAGTGCAACAATCTCTCTTTGTTGTAATATTGGCTACAGCCTCCGCCTCTATCCACTTTGTAAATTAGTCGACCCCCGTAATCAGAAATTTTAGTATGCCCAATGTTTGAGGAAACGAACCGAGAATATTAACCCCCACTAGTAGAATGACCGGGTTGATATCATGGAGTGGAGGAGCTCAACTGGGATATGATGAAGGTCGGTGTGTCTCTGACGCTGGTCACACTTCTTGACAAATGCTACTTTGTCTTTTAACAAAGTGTGCCAATATTAACTTTCTTTAAGTAATTTATGGGCGAGGGTCCTACTGCCAATATGGTTGTCGCATGCCCCTTGGTGAACTTCTGTGAGGATCAGAGTGATTTATTGTTTCCCTAGACACTTTAACATTAGTGAATGGGTTAAATTGTACATTTATAGTGTTGGTTGAAAATAAGAAAATATTATAATCATTATATGACTTTAGACCCTTTTTCTAATGTGATACTCTAATAAAGTTTAATAAAGGGGCTTGCAAATAGATTAAAAATTGTCATTAAATAGGTGTCTCTTATTATTAGTCAGTGTTTATTAAGAGTATATATAATTTTAATAAGTTGGAGTCTTACTAATGTGTTAAGATTGTGATTCTAATGAAAATTGCACCATCAATTTTTTGAATGTATATTTCTAAGTGTTAATAGAAGTAATTTAACATTTAATAGAAGTACCTTATAAAATATTAGTTTGATCCATGCATATCACTATTAGTTTGATATCGAGTACTAAACATGTGCATAAATGTAACACTTCATATATTAGTTTGCATTTGATCCACTTGAAGATCGATAAACAATCTCATTTTTAAATGGTATGTGTTATACCCCAAAATTTGCCCTCCCATATTCTTCAAGTAATTGCCAAGCCAAGTCACAAAATTCCCCAAGGGTTGTGCAGTGCAACAGTCTCCCATACAGTCAAAATTAGGGTTTTGAGTCTGATCAAGAAAAGGAAGTTTTCAAAGGCTCAATCAAGTCTCATATGCTTACAAACATGGTCAAGCATCCTCATATCAAGTTTCGAGGCATTCAGCTCAAGATTGCACAGTCAAAACCCTAAATTGCACTACAATCAACTGTAGGGGCAAAATGGTCATTTGGCAGTCAAAAGTTCAAATTTTTGGTCAATATATCATTTTGAAGCCACAAACATCATTTGATCAATGCTTGATCATGATTCTCAAAGTTTGGCTCAGAAATCATCAAAGATGCAAAAGTTGCTATATTTGGACAGCTGAAAAAGTCAACTGAAGTTGACCAGGGCATAACTTTCACATGGATTATCAGAAAAATTCCATCCAAAGCTCATTTTGAAGAGAAAGACATTTCCTACAACTCATCTTCATACTTCAAGTCCAAGAAATGCTCTCACAAAAAGTTATCAATTTCAACATTACAGGTCATTTTCAAAAGTCAACAAAAAGGGACTTTAAGTCAAAGACCATAACTTGAGATTGGTAAATCAAAATGACATGGGACCAAAGACATTGGTTAAAGGACTCAAAGACCTTTCCAAAATGTCCAAGAACATGTGAAAAGCTTAAAAATTGAGCAAGTTATGCCTTGTAGAAGTTGGGAAATTTTTGTGAAATGGCAAAAGTCAACTATCCTTGAAAATCAAATTTTTGACAAAAGGGCCCCATTTTTTCCACTTGGTTCATCCTTGTCATGCCACACACGTGTCCCATGGGTAATTTCAAGACCAAATATTGATTTTTTTATTTTATTTAATTTTTGATGATTTAATTCATTTTAATTCTTTGAAAATTCAAATAAAATTGAAAAAACAATGGAATAGTGTCATGTGAACTTGGACAATTTCTATGTATCATGAACCAACTCAAGAAATCAGGCTAGGGTTCATTTGCACACTAGGTCTAGGTTTTGGCTAAAAAGGAGGAAAAATGGTTAAGAGTGAAAACCCTAAGACTAATTCCTTCATGAGCTTGAATCTAGGTCAAAGAGTAAGCCAATTCCATTCCATTATGATCACTAAGTCAAACCCTAACCATAAGAGACCAAATGCTGCGCTGAAAAGCCATTGGACAATTTGAAAAATGAGCCATATATTGCAAATCTGAAATCAAAGTTAGAGGATCTTTCAGGCCTTAATTCATATACCATTAGCATCCTTAGGCATTCCTGAAGGCACTCCAATCACAAACAACAACAAAAGCGTAAGGAATTGGTGGATCGTACTCAAACTGTACAGAAATTTTTTTGAAATCGTGTTCTCAATTCTAAGCATGATCATTGCATTTTAATGGTAGATTCTTGTTCATTACAAAGTTTCTAAGCTAACCATAACTGTTAATTGAATTTTCGTGCACTTTTGGCCAAGTTACCATGTTTGGTTTTTAGGGTTTCCAGCTTTTTGAATTAGGGCTTTTAGAACAGAGTAAAATCAAGCCTCAAGATCACTACCACTGCAATCAGCGTGCTCCCATGAACAAGAAACATTGCTCGCGATGAATTTATGTCCCACAGGATCCTATTCGCTATTTTCTAACATGCCATCTATAGCAACGGGTTAAAACCGTTGCTTATTGCTTTTATGTTTCAGAAAAAAAAGAAGAACAAGGACGATGATGTGTTGGCACGCTATGGTTGGATGCTTTAAAATTCGCGCGCTCAATTACTAGTGCGCTTGGGATTTGCTTTTTGTTTTTTATGCATTATAATATATCAATTGAAACATAATGGCTCAGCTGGCAGGTACCAACGCATATGACCCTCATGACCTGGGTTCAAGTCCCAGGTCTGGCAAAACTCCATATTATTTTTCCAAATGAAATTCTATGCTTTGCAAATGTCCAGGTACACCATGCACACTCAAAAATCAACCTCCACGCGTCCATCAGAAGCAATCCAGGGGCCATGACCAAAGGTGTATCATGGATTCCAGTCAACGTGCAGCACTCTATCCAGGAAAGTCAACCAATTCAATGCAAATGGGCCTGATTTGCTAGGCCTGCACCTCACAATTTTGGAGTCTACCCCCCTGGTTTGCCTTATTAATTTTTATTCTTTCTTTAATCTTTCTTTTTATTTCTTTTATTTGCTATTTGTTTAGTTAATTATTTTTTTAACAAAATATAAAAACCTTCAAAAATCAGAAAAGACCATAAAAAATATAATTTTTATTTTAATTACTTTTTTAAATAAATTACTTGTAAATATTTAGTTTTAATTAGGTTTTCAATTTTAATCCTTTTTAATAAAAATCCAAAAAAAATAGAATTTAGGTTTAATAACTTTTTATTTTCTTTTTTAATTTTCCCTTTTTTTCAGAATAATAATATTATTTATTTATTTTCATAAATCAAAAATTGTACATAAATTAATTTAGAATTAAATTAGGTTAGAAATTAAATCTTTTTCTTAATAACTTAAAAAACATTAGAACTAGGGTTTAGCATTTTAATTTTAGTTAATTTTTCTTTTTTCTTTTAAATCTAAAAAACACAAAAATACCATTTTTCATTTAATTTTAATTTTAGATTCCTTGATTAATTTTAATTGTTTGTAAAAGGGTCCAACGCCCTAGTTTTGTTTAATCTCTTTATTTCGCGCATTTATTTTATATTGTTTAAATAATTCTGTATATGCCCCAAAGCCATGTAATTTAAAATTCTCGCACTTTTATTTATTCGCTTTATTTATTTTCAGTCAAATCGGGTTCGGTTTTTTTTTGGCGATGTGGACCCGCGCCAGTTGTAATAGTTTAGATTTATTTTTCGCAACTTTATAACTGTTAAACAATAACATGAAAGAATGAATGCCCAAAAATAAAATCGAATCGTTAGATCACCAATGCATGACAAGACAAACAATAAACTGAAAATGACACACAATTCACACACCACCCCTAGGGTACGCCTCACTGTTGCCTTGCCCCTCGAAAGGTGGTCGTCGAGTAGAAGACGTCTTAGTAAGTCCTCATGATCCGGGAACCTGGCATGAGGGTAGCTTCTAAGGTGTCTTCCCATTGCTCCGGTGATCACCATGTCCCTATACACTCGAATTGACCTGAACACCTCCAACGGTGGTGCTACCTACCTCTCAATGGTGGGATGGCATTACTTTAAAGGACATTTACACAGACGAATTCCTTAGGGTAGGTAGGTTCTCAAGGATACTTGCTCTAATTTCAAACAAATCAAAATCTTTTCACACCAACACTTTTCAAAAGCTTTCAAAGCAAATTTTTCAAACACTCTGACGTACGAGTCGAACTGAAATTTTTCAAAGAAACTTTTAAAACCCACAGTTGAAAAGCAAACAAACCATTTTTGAAAACACATTGAGCAAGTACCTAAGAGCCCATGGATAACCATGGATAGAAAGGGTGCTAACACCTTCCCTTTCTATAACCTACCTCCCGAACCGAGAGCAATCTCTTTAAAGGAATTTTTCTGTGCTTTTGTCCTTTCCAATTGGAGAAAATAAAAGACGGTGGCGACTCTTGCTTACCGCGACATTTCGCGAACCAGCTTTAAAACAGTCAGTTCCAGATCCACCGATCACAGAACTGGCGACTCTGCTGGGGAAAAAAAAAAACTTAAAGTGAGGTGTACCTTAGGACTAAGATCATTGTGTTTTCAATTGCTTCCCTTGTTTGCTTTATTATTGTGGGACTGTCTTGGGAGTTCTATAGATCCTAACCCGGATCTGGGGATACCTTTTAGAAAGTAGCAACAAGGCTGTGAGGGAACTGTGCGGGGTATACCGACATGGTTGAAACAGTCTGCTACGTTGATGTGGCATTTTGGTGTGTACCGGTAACCCTTGAGTCAGTCAAGGAGAGTACGGGGCCTCCATGTGTTGTCATGAAGCATCAACAGACCTTAGGAACCTTAATTGAACAATCTTGGCCTCTTTAGGGTAGTGAGATAACTGACTTTGGTGCAGTTCGAGGTTGGTTGATACTCGATACTACACTCAATTGAGGATTGCTTTCCTGGAATATTTCGATCGCCAGTTCAGTGGCTAAATCGAAACGATGAACAATGAAAGCAATCCCGTGATATTGGGAACCTTAGAACCCGGTTACTTTGATTAGGACAGGTATGAACCCACCAACTTCAAGAGGGTACTACCCAGACCCCATGCTGGCCTTAAACCTTAAGGGCCTGTCTTGTGTGCCTTGTGTGCCTTACATGTTTGTCTTTGTAAATATCTGTGGTGTGTTTAATCATAGCATCATGACATCATCCAGCATCATACGCATTGACTAACCATTTCAGGGGTTCGAATTTTCATCTTTGTTCTTGTTTTGTAGGACATGGAAACTATTCGTAGAAAGACAATTCCAATCAGTCTGGTAAGGATCCCTCCTCAGCTTAAGGAGCTTATATCCAGGATTCCCGAGAACTCTTCATTCAGTGAAAGGCGTGGAAGCCTCATCAGCTTGGTCAACACCAACATTGAGGAAGATATGATAAAGGTCTTGTTCCAATTCTTTGACCCTCTGCATCACTGTTTCACCTTCTTGGACTATCAATTGGTACCTACATTGGAGGAGTTCTCCCGACTCCTGAAGATCCCTATCCTTGATCAGCTACCCTTCAGCGGTACAGAAAAGGAACCTAAGCTTGAAGAGATTGCTAAAGCCTTGCACCTACAGTTATCTGACCTCAAGGGACATTGGGAAGTCAGAAGTGGTATTAAAGGGTTCTTAGCCAGATTTCTGTTTGAAAAGGCCTATGAATGTTGGAACTCCCTTGACTTGCAAGCTTTTGAAGAGGTTGTGGCCCTCCTTGTTTATGGTTTGGTGTTGTTCCCTAACCCAGATCAGCTCATTGATATCAGTGCTGTCCAGATCTTTATGTCCAGGAATCCTATACCTACGTTGCTGGGGGACATCCTTCACTCATGTTACACTCGAACCATGAGAAAAAGAGGTGTCCTTATGTGTTGCACTCCTCTCCTGGGAAAGTGGTTTATTTCGCACCTTCCACAATCAGTCCTGAAGAACGAGCGGGGTTTGAGATGGTCACAACGCTTGATGACTCTTACACATGCAGATATACATTGGTGCCCTAGGTCCAGAGAAGATGTCACTATCATTGATCGTTGCGGGGAGTATCCTAATGTTCCTTTACTTGGAATCAGAGGGGGTATTACTTATAGTCCATGCCTGGCTTGGAGACAATTTGGTTATGCTCGGAGGGATGGTCCTCATGACATGTTGATTCCTGACATAGTTTTTGACTTCGACAACGATACTCAAGGACTTCGCCAGAGATTTATCAGAGCTTGGAGGATGCCTAGTAGGATAGACAGCAAAACACTGGGGCACAGGAACTCCATCCCTTTGGAGCCTTACCTCAAGTGGGTACGAGCCCGCTCTCAGAAGTTAGTAATGCCTTATCCTCACATGCTTCCAGTAATCAAAGAGCCTGCCTTGGAAGGAGAGGTGTCTCATGTTATTCAGCACCCTGATATGCCCACATCCTGGGAAGAGATGCAGAAGAGCTGGATCCAGCTTAAGGAAGAGCGGAATTCTCTTGAGACTAGTTTGCATGCCAGTGAAAAGAAGGTCTTGGAGCTCACCCGCCTGCTGCACGAGGAAAGGAACCTCAACACTTACATAGCTCCAAAGAAGATGCGCAACATATTTTGGGATTGATTTGATCTTTTTGTACTTTTGCCCATGAGGCTTTGATGTATTAAACAATGATTTTCTTAATAATAACGTGTGTTTCCTTTTGGTCTATAACAAATTTGAATTTTCGAACTCTTGAATGCATTGCATAAGCACATACCATTCATCATGTGCATCATAGGTACTCTTCTTTTCAGGTTGTTTACTGTTCTTCGCTGTTTATTTCAGCATCATGAATCCTGAATCATCGACCGAGGCATCCATCAAGGCTCTTCAGGCGCAGAACGTCCAGTTTCAGGCGCAAAACGCCCAATTTCAGGAGCTGATCAAGGGCTTGGCTCAGGGTCAACAAGAGTTGAAGACCATGCTTCTGAAGAAGACTAAGAAGAAGAGGAGGACTGTGCTATTTAACACTGGGCGCAGACTCGGGAACAATTTGGTTGAAGCTGAAAGGACTCCTCCATCTGTGACGGAAGGTAGTCACCAAGAAAGGGAGGTCACTACTCCTGTGGGCTCTGATACTGAAACAGACTTCAACGACGAACAGTACCCTCCTGCTGAAGACCGGTACAAACAGCTGGAAGACAGATTAAAGGCCGTGGAAGTTCAGCGGGTGCCTGGATTGGATTTCAGAGACTTGGGGTTATCTACTGGGGTGGTGATCCCACACAAGTTCAAAACACCTGCCTTCGTGAAGTATGATGGGGCTTCCTGTCCCAAGATGCACCTCCGTTCTTATGTAAGGAAGATCCAGCCTTACACAGCAGACAAGAACCTTTGGATCCACTTCTTCCAGGAGAGTCTTTCAGGGACTCACCTCGATTGGTTCTATCAGCTAGATGGAATCAGCATTCGTAACTGGGAGGATCTGGCCACTGCTTTTTACAAGCAGTATCAGTATAATGCCGACCTCGCTCCTACGCGTACCCAGCTCCAGGGTATGTCGCTAGGGTCGGGTGAAGGTTTTAAGGAGTACGCTCAGAAATGGAGAGACCTGGCTGGCAGGGTGCAGCCACCATTGACGGATCGGGAGCTGGTAGATATGTTCTTGGGGACCTTATCTGGTCCATATTTCAATCATCTCATTGGTAATTCCTCTGCTGGGTTTACTGATCTGATCCTGACTGGTGAAAGGATCGAGGCCGGTATAAAATCGGGGAAGATACAGAAAGTTGCCTCCTCCAGTACTGAGAAGAAACCCTTCAAAAAGGAGGCTAGTGTTGTATATAACTCCCGGAGAACAGAGCGACCTGAACACCGCCAATCTGTCAGTGCGGTAATGATTGCCAAACCTGCTGCCGCTCCTCGGCCAACTAATCCTCAAAGGTTTGAAAGGCCCCGGAGAGAGTTTACCCGGTTAAGCATGACCTTATCACAGATCCTGCCACAGTTGCTATCCACCAATTTAGTGACTGTCAAGGAGGCTCCAAAGTTTCCCAATACTGCATCCCCCAAGTTCAATCCAAATGCTCGCTGTGCTTATCACTCTGATAGCCCGGGGCATAACACAGATGACTGTTGGGCCCTAAGAAATAAGGTTCAAGATCTCATTGATGCAAAGGAAATACAGTTTGAGGCGCCCGAGAGGCCGAATGTTGTAACTGCTCCCATGCCCCAGCATGGAGTGAATGCTGTTGAGGAGGATTTGTATGTAGCTTCGGTGGATGATGTTGCTACTCCGTTGCTGATGGTCAAGAGGAATCTGTTGCTAGCCGGTTTATTTCCGGGATGTAGCGAAGGTTGCCCTCTATGTGTTGCTTCCCCTGCTGGTTGTTCTCTGTTGAAGTCAGGCATCCAAAACCTGATAGATAGTAGAGAGATTTTGTTCGAAAAGACTATTGTTCCTGCTGCTCCTGTTGAAGAAGTGTCGATCGTTACCATCTTCAACAATCATTCCAAGGCTCCTTCAAAGAAGCCTATACAAATTTTGTCAGTTCACAAGAGTGCTCCCATCACCATTACTGTTCCGGGGCCTATACCCTACAAATCTGATAAGGCTGTCCCATGGCACTATGGGGCGGATGTTTATGTTCTGGGTGTGAAACAAGAGTGCAACATTGATACTGGTGTCTCCAACATCACCGGGCCTGCTAAGGTCACTCGTAGTGGAAGACTGTTCTCGCCAGACATTGCTCCTCCGGTAATTCATAGGCCTTTGATCTTCACACCTGCCAGAGTGCCTGTTTCTCCCCCTGACCAAGTATCCACCCCTGCTACTGAGTCATCTGATGCTCGGGGCAAGGGAATTGCTGCTGATGTGCCTGCCAGGACGGAGGCACCAAAGACCATTGTTGAGGCTTCCAAGCAGGAAATGGAAGAAATCCTCAAGATAATAAAGAAAAGTGATTTCAACGTTGTAGAACAGCTGGGGCACACCCCCTCTAAAATCTCCATGTTGTCACTGTTGCTGTGTTCAGAGGCTCATGCAAAGGCTCTGATTGCTTTCTTAAAGACAGCCCACGTACCCCAAGAGACGACTGCTGACCAGTTCACCGACTGTGTGGCCAACCTAACTGCTGATAATGGCCTGGGTTTCTCTGATGCCGATCTGACAGCAAAGGGGAAAAACCATAATGATGCCCTGCATGTCTCCATTGAATGCAGGGGCACTACTCTTGCTCATGTGCTGGTTGACACAGGTTCTTCATTAAATGTGCTGCCCAAGAAGGCTCTGGATAGGCTGGATTGTGAGGGTCTGGAGCTCAAACCAAGTAACATTGTTGTCCGGGCCTTTGACGGGTCCAAAAGAATGGTGCATGGTGAAGTGGACATCCCAATCAGGGTTGGGTCACAAGTATTTGATTCAAAATTCTATGTGATGGACATCCATCCGTCCTATTCTTGTTTGCTGGGTCGCCCATGGATCCACAAGGCCGGAGCTGTGACCTCCACATTGCATCAGAAGCTCAAGTACCCGGTCAGGGGGAAGATTGTAACAGTGCAAGGGGAGGAGGAGTACATGGTCAGTCACCTCAACTCTTTCAGATACGTAGAAATGGATGGGGAGTTCATTGAAACCCCCTTTCAACATTTTGAGGAAGTACCACAAACCTTGGCAGCAGCAGAAGCAGATGAAGAGGTTTCTCCTATGAAGATGGCCTCCTTAAAGGACGCCCGGGCTGTGATCGAAAAAGGTGAATGTGCAAACTGGGGCAAGCTCCCTGATCTTACTCCTAAGACTAACAAGTTTGGGCTGGGTTTCACCACAGAAGCTCAGAAAGCGGTGCGCAAGGCAAGAATTGGAAGACCTCCGGTGCTCATCACTCACTCTGAAGTGAATGCTATTGGAGAGGAAGATGAAATAGAAGAGTCAAAGTTCGATAGCTGGATCTACCCGACGGCCGACGGTGGATTGACCAATTGGACTGCTAAAGATTTTACACCCATAACTTTTATTCCTCAGTAATGAATTTCTTTGTTTTTGATTTGTAATAAACAATAATTTGAGACTACATGGCCCGGTGTCTTACCCGGGGCACCGCGGTTTTATTTATGAGGGCTTTTGTTTGTCACTATCATATATCATGAATAAAAGCATTGGACGTTTTTCACAATTCAAATTTTGCGCTCCTTTTCTTTTCTTTACATATTGCAAAACAGCTGTATTTACACACACACTCACTCATACAGGTTTCAATCCACTCTGGATCTCACTGGTAACGACTCTGCTACTGCCAGTTATGACTTCGAAAATCCGATCAACTTAGCTGAAGACGAAGGTGAAGATGATTGCGAAGTGCCTGGTGAACTTGCAAGACTGTTACAACAGGAGGAGAGGGCAATTCAACCCCATGAAGAGCCAGTGGAAATAATAAACTTGGGTACTGAAGAAGACAAGAAAGAGGTGAAGATTGGTGCCAACCTAGAACTCAGCGTGAAGCAACGGTTGACTCAGATGCTGCACGACTATAAAGAAATCTTTGCCTGGTCCTACGAAGATATGCCCGGATTAGATACCGACATTGTGGTCCATCACTTACCAACTAAAGAAGATTGCCCTCCGGTTAAGCAAAAGGTCCGCCGTATGCGTCCAGAGATGTCCGAGAAGATTAAAGCCGAGGTTATGAAGCAGTTTGATGCCGGGTTTCTTGCAGTGACTTCTTACCCTCAGTGGGTTGCTAATGTGGTGCCGGTACCTAAGAAGGACGGCAAGGTCAGGATGTGTGTCGATTACAGGGATTTGAACAGGGCCAGCCCCAAGGATGACTTCCCTCTACCCCACATTGATGTCCTTGTTGATAATACGGCTCAGCATAAAGTGTTCTCTTTCATGGATGGTTTTTCAGGCTACAACCAGATCAAGATGGCTCCGGAAGACATGGAAAAGACTACATTTGTTACTCAGTGGGGCACATTCTGCTACAAAGTCATGCCTTTCGGACTAAAGAATGCTGGGGCAACCTACCAACGTGCTATGGTGGCCTTATTTCATGACATGATCCATCACGAGATAGAAGTGTATGTTGACGACATGATTGCTAGGTCCCAGACTGAGGAAGAACACCTTGATCATCTACAGAAACTGTTTGACCGGTTGAAATTGTACAAGCTGAGGTTGAATCCAAATAAATGCACCTTCGGGGTAAGATCTGGGAAGTTGCTAGGCTTCGTGGTAAGTGACAAGGGAATTCAAGTGGACCCTGCTAAGGTCAAAGCCATTCAAGAGATGCCAGTTCCTAAGACAGAGAAGGAAGTCAGAGGCTTTCTAGGACGTATGAATTACATTGCTCGGTTCATCTCACACTTAACTGCTACCTGTGAACCAATCTTCAAGCTGCTGAAGAAAGATCAGGTAGTACGTTGGAATGATGAATGTCAAGCTGCTTTTGACAGAATCAAAGAATATCTCCAAGAACCACCCATCCTTATGCCACCAGTTGAAGGGAGACCTTTGATACTTTACCTGACAGTGCTTGATAATGCAATGGGGTGTGTGCTGGGGCAGCATGACGAGTCTGGCCGAAAAGAGCATGCCATTTATTACCTTAGCAAAAAGTTTACCGACTGTGAGACCCGATACTCACTGCTTGAGAAAACTTGCTGCGCTTTGGTATGGGCTGCTCGCCGGCTGAGACAGTATATGCTGACTCACACTACCTTGTTAATCTCAAAAATGGATCCTATAAAGTACATATTCGAAAAGCCTGCTCTGTCCGGGAGAATTGCAAGATGGCAGATGATCTTGACGGAATACGACATTCAGTACACGACCCAAAAAGCCATCAAGGGAAGTGTATTGGCAGACCACTTAGCACATCAAGCTGTGGATGACTACCAATCAATGAACTTCGAGTTTCCAGATGAAAGCATTATGATAGTAACTGACTGTGAAATATCCGGACCGGATGAAGGACCTGAACCAGGATCCCGATGGTCTATGCACTTTGACGGAGCCTCCAATGCTTTGGGAAATGGTATCGGCGCCATAATCGTATCTCCACAAGGTACTCATACTCCACTCACCGCCCGGCTGTGTTTCAACTGTACCAATAACATGGCGGAGTATGAAGCGTGTATTATGGGTCTTCAAGCTGCGATCGACCTGAGGATCAAATTTCTGAGTGTCTTCGGAGATTCCGCTCTTGTGATCAATCAGATCAAAGGAGAGTGGGATACGAAACACCCAAACTTGATTCCTTACAGAGAATGCGTGTTGGCCTTGATCCCCCACTTCACAGAGATAACATTTGAGCACTTTCCAAGAGAAGAGAATCAGCTGGCGGACGCGTTAGCTACAATGTCTTCAATGTTCAAGGTTAAATGGGATAATGAAGCTCCCCGGATCATCATCTGGAAACTGGACGAACCGGCATACTGTTGTGATCTCGAAACTGAATTGGTAACTGAGAAGCCTTGGTACCACGAAGTGAAGAGATACCTAGAAGCTCAGGAATACCCTGAAGGAGCATCTGTCAATGATAAGAAATTCCTGAGGAGGTTTGCAGCCAAGTTCTTTCTTAGCAACGGCATCTGGTACAAGCGAAACCAGGATTCAACCCTACTGCGTTGTGTAGATAAGACTGAAGCAGAAAGAATCATGGAAGAGCTACATGAAGGGACCTTTGGTACACACTCCAGTGGACATACCATGGCAAAGAAGATCCTTCGGGCAGGGTATTACTGGTCCACCATGGAAACTGATTGCTACCAGCATTCCAGGACATGCCATAAATGCCAGATCTACGCAGACAAGGTGCATGTTCCTCCGATTCCCCTGAATGTTCTGACTGCGCCTTGGCCGTTTGCAATGTGGGGCATAGACATGATCGGCGAGATAAAACCTACGGCATCCAATGGACATCGCTTCATCCTAGTGGCAATTGATTATTTTACGAAGTGGGTTGAGGCAGCATCCTATGCTACAGTAACCAAGACTGTTGTGGCATGGTTCATTCGGCAAAACCTGATCTGTCGGTACGGTGTCCCTGAGCGGATTATTACAGATAACGGTACCAATCTGAACAATAAGATGATCGCTGAGCTCTGCGAACAGTTCAAGATACAGCACCACAATTCTTCTCCTTACAGACCGAAGATGAATGGGGCTGTAGAAGCAGCTAATAAAAACATCAAGAAGATCGTGCAGAAGATGACAGTAACGTATAAAGATTGGCACGAAATGTTACCGTTCGCTCTGCATGGGTATCGTACCTCAGCTAGGACGTCAACTGGGGCAACTCCTTTCTCTCTGGTTTATGGCATGGAGGCAGTCTTGCCGATCGAGGTACAAATTCCTTCTCTCCGGATAATGAAGGATGCAAATCTGAATGAAGATGATTGGATCCAGACACGACTTGATCAGCTCAACCTTATTGACGAAAAGAGACTTGCTGCTATCTGTCATGGTCAGACGTATCAGAAGCGAATGATCAGGGCATTTAACAAAAAGGTCAGACCACAGGAATATCAAGTCGGGGATCTGGTGATCAAGCGAATCATCCTTCCTCAGAGTGATCCAAGGGGCAAATGGACCCCTACGTACGAAGGGCCATTTGTGGTTAAGCATGTGTTCTCAGGAGGAGCAATGATATTAACCAACATGGATGGTGACGACCTTCCTCACCCCGCCAATGCAGACATAGTTAAAAAATACTACGCATGAAAAAAGACCCGCTAGGCTGACATGTCTAGGCAAAAATTAGGGCTTCCCGTCGAACCAAAAGGGTTCGGGCAAAATGAAGGGATGAAAATGAAAAATCTGTACACCCGGCAAGTCGAAAACCTGAAAAGGCGGCTTGGGCAAAAATGGGTATCCCGGTGGACTGAAAAACCCGAAAGGGCGGTCCAGGTAAAAATTAGGGATAAAAGCGTAATACTATGTCTCATTGGATCACTTTGCATCCAGAATCCGGTATCTACATCAAGACGGCATCGATCAGTCAGCTTCACTTTCAACCAAGGACATCAAGTGATGAGACGCTCAGAGTTATAAAGGCGATAACAGAGTTGCAACCCAGTGGATCATTCATATTTCACACAGCTGTTTATGTTCTTTTGTGCAAAACTTGTATAAACTCTCTTGTTCGGCGACGTTCCGCTTACCAGGACGTCAGCCTCTTGTACACAAAACGCCTATTCACAGGCTATTCAAAATCAATACAAATATACTTTTCAGTTAAACGTGCCAACTGTGTTTTCTTTTTCTGTTTTGTTTTGCGAAGAACGTCCAAGGTTCAATTTGTGATATATGCATTGACAATAATTTGCTAGCTCATAAATATTTGCATACGAAACAAAGAATTAATTGCAGGTGACACTAGAAACAGGGGCAATAAAGAGTTGTCTGAGCAGTCTAATTGTTCTATTCTCCAAGGTACCAAAGTAGGTTCAGCTAAAGAACCTAACCAGACATCTTAAATTCCCCAGCAGCATATATTCTTAACAAGCATCCCCGACAGTCTTGGTCTAAAGGTTGTTCTCCGACGGCATACATCGACATTCAAAAGAATCACTTCCCCAGCATATCAAAACTTCCCCAGAAGAGTCCCATCCAAGTTCCCCAGGAAAGTTGGAATTCATATCTTCCCAAACAGTAAGCTTATCCCCAGTAAATTCTGGAAGCTTATCCCCTCGCAGAGCACGAACGCGTCGTCCGGCTTTATTTAAAGAGTTATTTCCTCAACAGGGTATAACTGGGTTATCCTCAGCCAAAAGCCAAGGGAAGGTCGTCGTCAACGTAGTTCTTTCCTATCCCCAGCGAAGTCTATTCACACTTCCAATATAACAACGGTATCCCCAACAGAGTTACTATCATCATTCAGCAAGGCATCACTCTTCCCACAGAGTATTGCTTTCCAGCATGATCGCTAGAGTATCTTTTCTCCCCACAGAATCTTCCATTCGCCAAGTTTATTCCGCAACGGAGTCATCGTCTCCTACCGGTATCCTTGCAACTACTATCATCCCCAGCGGAAGCAAAATCTATTCTTCGACATCAGCCCAGGATACGACTTCCCGGCACCCGTCAAGGATTCACTTTCCTAGACGAAAACATACATAAAACATCACATACATCATTATAGCATGCATAACGCACTGCATCATACAAATCTCATTTATGTTGAGAACATCATTGCTTGATCCATATCATGCATTGCATATGACTGATTTTTACCTTTCAGGAAAGATCCAGTTAAGTTCTCAAGACATTTCAAGACCTAGACCGGTTCAGTTAAATCGTCCCAAGATTTTCCTGATTCTTATCCAGTCAAAGGCCTTCTCTGGTTCAGTCAGATCGCCCTAAGATCTCCCTGATGCTTATCCAGTTGAAGACATTTCAAGACCTAGACCGGTTCAGTTAAATCGTCCCAAGATTTTCCTGATTCTTATCCAGTCAAAGGCCTTCTCTGGTTCAGTCAGATCGCCCTAAGATCTCCCTGATGCTTATCCAGTTGAAGACATTTCAAGACCTAGACCGGTTCGGTTAAATCGTCCCAAGATTTTCCTGATGCTTATCCCGTCAAAGGCCTTCTCTGGTTCAGTCAGATCGACCCTAAGATCTCCCTGATGTTCATCCAGTTGAAGACATTTCAAGACCTAGACCGGTTCAGTTAAATCGACCTAAGATTTTCCTGATGCTTATCCAGTCAAAGGCCTCTCTGGTTCAGTCAGATCGACCTAAGATCTCCCTGATGCTTATCCAGTTGAAGACATTTCAAGACCTAGACCGGTTCAGTTAAGTCGACCTTAAGATTTTCCTGATTCTTACCCAGTCAAAGGCCTCTCTGGTTCAGTCAGATCGACCCTAAGATCTCCCTGATTCTTATCCCAGTAGAAGACACCCCATATCTTTTCTCAACAAGCGTCGTTGAAGTTAAAATCCCCCAGTCTTTTCTCAACAAGCGTCGTTGAAGTTAAAGTCACCAAGATTTTTCTCAAAAAAAAATCAGCTCCTGCAACGTGTCAGGTATTCATTTTTCTTTTGCAGGTATGCAGGTTCTCACCAAGGAATCTCTTACGCAATCAAACATCCAGATGGCATCTATAAGCCCATTCCCATCAGTGCTAACATGTGAGCGCAAATTTCCGGGCACTCTAGTGTCCAATCATCTTTTACCCTCGGATTACGAAAGGCACGTCAGCCAATCTGCATCCTCAGGTCTAAGAAGATTGAACAGGGGCAACTGTTATACCCCAAAATTTTCCCTCCCATATTCTTCAAGAAATTGCCAAGCCAAGTCACAAAATTCCCCAAGGGTTGTGCAGTGCAACAGTCTCCCATACAGTCAAAATTAGGGTTTTGAGTCTGATCAAGAAAAGGAAGTTTTCAAAGGCTCAATCAAGTCTCATATGCTTACAAACATGGTCAAGCATCCTCATATCAAGTTTCGAGGCATTCAGCTCAAGATTGCACAGTCAAAACCCTAAATTGCACTACAGTCAACTGTAGGGGCAAAATGGTCATTTGGCAGTCAAAAGTTCAAATTTTTGGTCAATATATCATTTTGAAGCCACAAACATCATTTGATCAATGCTTGATCATGATTCTCAAAGTTTGGCTCAGAAATCATCAAAGATGCAAAAGTTGCTATATTTGGACAGCTGAAAAAGTCAACTGAAGTTGACCAGGGCATAACTTTCACATGGATTATCAGAAAAATTCCATCCAAAGCTCATTTTGAAGAGAAAGACATTTCCTACAACTCATCTTCATACTTCAAGTCCAAGAAATGCTCTCACAAAAAGTTATCAATTTCAACATTACAGGTCATTTTCAAAAGTCAACAAAAAGGGACTTTAAGTCAAAGACCATAACTTGAGATTGGTAAATCAAAATGACATGGGACCAAAGACATTGGTTAAAGGACTCAAAGACCTTTCCAAAATGTCCAAGAACATGTGAAAAGCTTAAAAATTGAGCAAGTTATGCCTTGTAGAAGTTGGGAAATTTTTGTGAAATGGCAAAAGTCAACTATCCTTGAAAATCAAATTTTTGACAAAAGGGCCCCATTTTTTCCACTTGGTTCATCCTTGTCATGCCACACACGTGTCCCATGGTTAATTTCAAGACCAAATATTGATTTTTTTATTTTATTTAATTTTTGATGATTTAATTCATTTTAATTCTTTGAAAATTCAAATAAAATTGAAAAAACAATGGAATAGTGTCATGTGAACTTGGACAATTTCTATGTATCATGAACCAACTCAAGAAATCAGGCTAGGGTTCATTTGCACACTAGGTCTAGGTTTTGGCTAAAAAGGAGGAAAAATGGTTAAGAGTGAAAACCCTAAGACTAATTCCTTCATGAGCTTGAATCTAGGTCAAAGAGTAAGCCAATTCCATTCCATTATGATCACTAAGTCAAAACCTAACCATAAGAGACCAAATGCTGCGCTGAAAAGCCATTGGACAATTTGAAAAATGAGCCATATATTGCAAATCTGAAATCAAAGTTAGAGGATCTTTCAGGCCTTAATTCATATACCATTAGCATCCTTAGGCATTCCTGAAGGCACTCCAATCACAAACAACAACAAAAGCGTAAGGAATTGGTGGATCGTACTCAAACTGTACAGAAATTTTTTTGAAATCGTGTTCTCAATTCTAAGCATGATCATTGCATTTTAATGGTAGATTCTTGTTCATTACAAAGTTTCTAAGCTAACCATAACTGTTAATTGAATTTTCGTGCACTTTTGGCCAAGTTACCATGTTTGGTTTTTAGGGTTTCCAGCTTTTTGAATTAGGGCTTTTAGAACAGAGTAAAATCAAGCCTCAAGATCACTACCACTGCAATCAGCGTGCTCCCATGAACAAGAAACATTGCTCGCGATGAATTTATGTCCCACAGGATCCTATTCGCTATTTTCTAACATGCCATCTATAGCAACGAGTTAAAACCGTTGCTTATTGCTTTTATGTTTCAGAAAAAAAAGAAGAACAAGGACGATGATGTGTTGGCACGCTATGGTTGGATGCTTTAAAATTCGCGCGCTCAATTACTAGTGCGCTTGGGATTTGCTTTTTGTTTTTTATGCATTATAATATATCAATTGAAACATAATGGCTCAGCTGGCAGGTACCAACGCATATGACCCTCATGACCTGGGTTCAAGTCCCAGGTCTGGCAAAACTCCATATTATTTTTCCAAATGAAATTCTATGCTTTGCAAATGTCCAGGTACACCATGCACACTCAAAAATCAACCTCCACGCGTCCATCAGAAGCAATCCAGGGGCCATGACCAAAGGTGTATCATGGATTCCAGTCAACGTGCAACACTCTATCCAGGAAAGTCAACCAATTCAATGCAAATGGGCCTGATTTGCTAGGCCTGCACCTCACAATTTTGGAGTCTACCCCCCTGGTTTGCCTTATTAATTTTTATTCTTTCTTTAATCTTTCTTTTTATTTCTTTTATTTGCTATTTGTTTAGTTAATTATTTTTTTAACAAAATATAAAAATCTTCAAAAATCAGAAAAGACCATAAAAAATATAATTTTTATTTTAATTACTTTTTTAAATAAATTACTTGTAAATATTTAGTTTTAATTAGGTTTTCAATTTTAATCCTTTTTAATAAAAATCCAAAAAAAATAGAATTTAGGTTTAATAACTTTTTATTTTCTTTTTTAATTTTCCCTTTTTTTCAGAATAATAATATTATTTATTTATTTTCATAAATCAAAAATTGTACATAAATTAATTTAGAATTAAATTAGGTTAGAAATTAAATCTTTTTCTTAATAACTTAAAAAACATTAGAACTAGGGTTTAGCATTTTAATTTTAGTTAATTTTTCTTTTTTCTTTTAAATCTAAAAAACACAAAAATACCATTTTTCATTTAATTTTAATTTTAGATTCCTTGATTAATTTTAATTGTTTGTAAAAGGGTCCAACGCCCTAGTTTTGTTTAATCTCTTTATTTCGCGCATTTATTTTATATTGTTTAAATAATTCTGTATATGCCCCAAAGCCATGTAATTTAAAATTCTCGCACTTTTATTTATTCGCTTTATTTATTTTCAGTCAAATCGGGTTCGGTTTTTTTTTGGCGATGTGGACCCGCGCCAGTTGTAATAGTTTAGATTTATTTTTCGCAACTTTATAACTGTTAAACAATAACATGAAAGAATGAATGCCCAAAAATAAAATCGAATCGTTAGATCACCAATGCATGACAAGACAAACAATAAACTGAAAATGACACACAATTCACACACCACCCCTAGGGTACGCCTCACTGTTGCCTTGCCCCTCGAAAGGTGGTCGTCGAGTAGAAGACGTCTTAGTAAGTCCTCATGATCCGGGAACCTGGCATGAGGGTAGCTTCTAAGGTGTCTTCCCATTGCTCCGGTGATCACCATGTCCCTATACACTCGAATTGACCTGAACACCTCCAACGGTGGTGCTACCTACCTCTCAATGGTGGGATGGCATTACTTTAAAGGACATTTACACAGACGAATTCCTTAGGGTAGGTAGGTTCTCAAGGATACTTGCTCTAATTTCAAACAAATCAAAATCTTTTCACACCAACACTTTTCAAAAGCTTTCAAAGCAAATTTTTCAAACACTCTGACGTACGAGTCGAACTGAAATTTTTCAAAGAAACTTTTAAAACCCACAGTTGAAAAGCAAACAAACCATTTTTGAAAACACATTGAGCAAGTACCTAAGAGCCCATGGATAACCATGGATAGAAAGGGTGCTAACACCTTCCCTTTCTATAACCTACCTCCCGAACCGAGAGCAATCTCTTTAAAGGAATTTTTCTGTGCTTTTGTCCTTTCCAATTGGAGAAAATAAAAGACGGTGGCGACTCTTGCTTACCGCGACATTTCGCGAACCAGCTTTAAAACAGTCAGTTCCAGATCCACCGATCACAGTATGACATAAAGGGAAAAAAATCATTGGCATGGTGAAATTATTATCTTTGGTATGGTTTAAATCTAAGTAAATTGATTTTAATTTTTATATAACCATTGAGGTTCACAATCCCTAACTTATTTATATTATTTTATTATTTAAAAATTTATGTATTTTCATGAAAAATTGCTAAATGTTGGTATTAACTTTTCTATTTTATCAGAGAATGAACCCATGACCTCCAATTTTTTTAACCCTTTATGTATTTTATTTGAGCTTTTGGAGAGATGATATATTTATATAAATTGAAATGAACTATCTTGTACTTCTCTATTATAGTACATCCCGTGTTTTAATTAATTTAGCATGTATTTTGTCGTGGAATAGAAAATGGTGGTAGGTTGAAGATGACACATATGGAAGATCGTACAGTATGGTGGTAGAGGTCTCCGATGATCAGACATGGGGGAGGGGGTAAATGCAAGGTTAATACTTCAATACTTAATTTAGTGAATGAGAGAGGTATAACTTACATGTGATTAAATGAACGAATGAATATTTGAGTGTGACTCAAAGATAAAATTATATAATGGTAACCGTTAGAAATGTTACAGGTTGGTCCGAATTGAGACGTAGGATGCCTTTGGATGAATATCAACATTCAAGATGAAAATAAGGTTTTGCGTCAGTGTAGTGCTTTGGTATGAAACTTTATATATTCACCAATTGAATGGGTGCTTGGGGTTGGATTATAGGCTTTTACGTCACTAAAATTTTGCTTTGGGGGAAATTTCTATGTGGCTTCATGCGCCCTGGATTGGAAGGTGATAGACTTAGGGTATTTTAGTGTATTCAAGTGCCATTACAAGATTTAGGTCTTATATTGATTATTGATCATGACTTTTTATGCTTCCTGGACTCTCACTCGTTGATCTCAGCACTCCATTTCTTATAAATTAGGAAAACGAATTTGGTAATTCTTTTTCGCGGTTAACCACTGCAACACTTATGGGTTATTCGTTCTACGTTTTCTGTTACATGATCTTCACTATTCAGACTATACTACTTTGTGGGTTTATAATGATTTACTTTTCTTTCTATGTTATCCACTTTTCCAAACCTACACAAAATTTCAAGGTACCAGTATTTCCTTTTTTTCTATTCTTTGTTTTGAATAACATTTCTAGTCATGGAAAACATAGGAAATCCAAATATATCATTCATAAATTTAAGTAAGCGGGGATGAAATCAACGATAGATAGATGTTGAAATAAACCTAGTGAACTTAGAGGCATCATCTTTAGAATTAAGAAATCCGTCAATGATCATTATCGAGGTTATTGATCCTGATGAGGTGAGAAACCAAAAGATGGATATTATTAAAATGATAAATACTGAAGTAAGGGAGATTTATCCCACTAGGATTAATATTGATGAGTTTGTACGAGATTTTTCCTTTCCAAGACTTCACATGCCCAACCTTGAAATTGTAGAAAACCTCTGAAATAAACTGAAGGCCCAAATCTACATTAAAACCCATATACGCTCTTTCGACAGACTCTACTGACAATGAAATTATATGGTGGATATAAGCACATTTGTGCACTCTTACGCGTGGTCATAATGTTTTATATATTGACATATACACGAAGATAGTGCGACAGGAAAATCAGGACCTTGAGCTTCTTAATTATGTTGATCAATATTCTTAGGTTGATTAAGAAATTTTAGAGCTGGAATCAGTCTTCATCAATGAACATAGGATGGATAACTCCAACTAGGATGTAAGTTTATTTACAAATTGGGTAGTACTTCACCTTGTTACCAAGAAAATATTGTGAAAACAATAAGATGCTTGTGATTTTTCCTTACACAAATGTTTTTTTCTAGGATGCGGTTCAAACATCCCTCAATGTTTTTTAACTTAGGTTATGAACCACTACGAAAGTTTCCCCTAAAATACATTCCTAAGTAAGGATTATGTCAAATTTTTCCAATAGTGGTGTGAATATAAGAAGATTGTCTCCCACACTGACACTTTTCTTCCACACAAGACTTTTTCCAAATAAAATAAGGTTCAAGTGTTAATTTCATTTAGGAAAGGCAAGAAAATGTTTGAAATGTAGATGGATAACTTCAATAGTAACTAGTTACTCCTCTTAAGTGAAATACTCACGATAACCTTAGCAAAATTCAGGTGGGATATATGAACCGCAACAACTATTCACGAGGGTAATCTACTTCTCAACCCAAGAATTCCACCTCCCTATATGCATGGATAAATTTTTGAATATCTAACAGTAAAATCAATTTTTAGTGGCCTCGGGGACCTACAAATACCCACCCAATGACCTTCCATACAAAGTGGAGTATTTGAAGAACATACTTACCAAGTTATAGGAAGACCTTGGATTTATGGAAGAGGTTGACCATTCCAGTGCTAATACACCAAAGTATAAGAAACGTCACACTGAAACTCACTTGTTAGTTAAGGAAACCATCAAGGAAGATAAACAAAGAATATTTGATGAGGAGGGAACCCTTTATGCATATTTTAGTACTTCAAATCTTTTATATAGTTTCTCTTTTTTTTACTTAACACATCATATTTTTTCTTGCAAATTCAAAGAAGAGAATATCAGGAAAACGTATCGCTATTGACGATCCAACTTCGAAGAAGTCCATAAAGGAGGTTCCTTCCTGATAGAGGATAAACCTTTGAGGAAAAGTTCACACTTTACCTATTTATACACTTTGACCTTTTTCATCAGTCATAGATCCAAGACAACCACCAATATTCAAAATTATCTTCAAGAGGACGACTAAGCCTGCTTCTCTAGAATGATTGAGATGTCCCATTGATAGGTGATTGGAGAGATGTATTACCAAATGCATTAGGTTTCTACTATGTTGGAATTTGGTGTTAAGGGTACACGTTATATGTTATCCCTGGGTAAATTTAAAAAGGAGAAGGAGGCTTTGCAAAATATCATGGACTCTGCCCCCTTGAAAAGGACGAACTTGATGACAGTCTGTCATACTATATATTTAGTATTTAATTTTGTTAATTTTCAAGAACTTTTACTATTAATTCATTTATGTTTTGTAGGTTTTTAATAATATTCTAAGAGCTCGAAGAAAATACTAAACCAATTCAAAACCATCCTAAAAATTCGTAGTATTTTATTGTGAAAGTTATGATGATGAATAAAGGAGAGAACTAGAACATGAAGAATGAAAGGAAAACAAATAAGAATTGAGAAATACCATAATGGTGGCACGCCTATGAAATAATATAAATGTTATTCAAATGAAAATGGTCTAATTTGTGCTACAAAAACATAACAACCCTATTAAAAATTATTCCAAGGAGTTAGTGGCATTATCCAAAGCTTGGGCATAGCGATTCTAAAATGTCAAATTGTCAAGTCATGTTCATTGTAACATATTGTCAAGTCATGTTCATTGTAACATAGTGACATGATTTGTTGTTTTCATGATATTTTTTCTTTATAAATTGTAAAGCATGTTTAGTAATTAGGGTTCCAAATTTGGAAGATACAAATGTGTATTTGTATATAAGGAGAAGAAAAAACAAAGGCTATCAATAGGGAATCTGCCCTGACCGTTAGTAAGCTCGTTATTTCACTTTCAAATTATAATAGTCATGAATCATTTATCTATGAGTTGTTACTTCTATTATATTGTGCGCCCTTTAGGTGATGTTACCCTGACCGTGTGAACTTTTAACCCTTATTGATTTTCTTTGTAATGAACCTTTATTTAATAAATTATATGATGTTATTTAATTTTAATGTTTTCCCTCGTCTACAGAATTGAGAGAATTAATTTAGATGACAACTGAGAACTAGTTGTAGATTTTACCATCATATTAAATTAATATTGTGGGGATGTTTTAATTTCTAAAAATATGTCATAATTAGTCTTGGTTATTATTATATTTATTAAATTCTATAAATGTAGATAGGCTAGGGGATCACAATAAACAGTGCAGGTTACTTGGTGATCAATTTGTTGATTAATTATGTTTTATAAATTAGCCTATTTTTTTACGCATCATAAAACCTTTGTAGGTTGAGATTATATCACCTGGTACATGTTTTGGGATCATAGTAGACAAAGAGTTCATATGTTATAATGATTTCCCCCAGATATGTTTGAGAGTCCCAACAAACGAAGTTGGTTATAGAGGGATCAACTCGTTGAGTAAATATATTTTGTAAATGTCATATATTTAAACAAGTTTAATATAGGTTCAATTGTGGATTTCTAACATAGAATAGTAGATTATTCACATGGGAATCTTAATCGCTTTGATCATGAACTTGATTGTTGACCAAAATAGGTGAGTGGCCAACAAAACGTCCGTCGACTTGAACAATCAACCGCGGGGGGGGGGGGGGGGGGGGGGGGTTGTACATGCATGCACTCTGATGCTTAAGTCAGTTTGGGTAAAGAGGTAAGTGAAAAGGGGTTAGAGAATTAAATACCTGACCCTCCAGCAGAGGAGGTTATTTATAATGAGCCCTCAATGCTTGGCCAATGGTCTCCTTTGTAGGTTGAGTGTTCCGGGTCGCAACAAATGACTTCCATGATTCCCACGTGAAAATAGGGATGAGCAACACATGCTCATCATCCTGGGTCAATTGTTTTGGATTCCACGGGTAATGGATGAACTTGCCGGTTAAGAAGGGAAGAATGATTCATCCACTTGCGTGGGATGTGCAGGTTCAGTTGGTGACGTGTCCTCGGGTGAGGAACGCGTAAGGAACGTGTTCTCCACTGGCCCCAATGGATTGGGCCATCACTTCAGGTCATCCTCGACAAAGACATGGATTGGGTTGTTCTCGATGCTGGGCCAACCACAAGCCCAGTCCAGAACAGATCATTATATGTCTTCATTGTTATTGTAGTTTAGTTATTCTCGTAGTTATAACAACCAAATCAATCATGCTCTTTGCAGTCCCATTACAATTATAATTCTCATATTACAGTTACAAGTACCATCACCTTATCTTTGTATGAAGTTAATACAATCTTCATATATACAACAATTTACACCCAAAATTATGGTTTTTGTAGGAACACCTACCGCACCGTATTTTTACGACCAACTAACCTTATTAAGGAGTTTGGTGAAGCAAAGAAGATTTTAAAGGACATTGGAAAAGAGGTGAAGAATTTTGGATCACCCACTGATCTAGGTAAAAGGGTGAAATAGCTTGAAATATTGATTGGCGAGAAAGAGAAGGTCTTGTGTATCATCCAAAAATATTTATCGAAAAAGTTATGACCATTCCAGCCAGGGTTAATGATACCCTTAATTATGTTAACAAAATCGTGGAGGACATATAGAGTGCATTGAGGGAGGCTTTGATTAAATATCAAGGGTATTTAAAGAAGAATCAGAAGCATATGAAGGTGGTGGAAGTTGGGAAAATCTCTTTGTGTAATCAGTATGTAAAATTTGTTGAGACTGGTTATGCAATCAGGCACACTTCCTTTGAAAAGGATTTGAATCCAATGGAGCTTCTCTATCCAAATATAAAATTATCAAGGGAGAATATTCATGTCGAGCAAGAAGGTTTAGATGGGAAAATTATTCCCATTAGTGATGCTTCTTCTTCTCAGGCTTCTTTTCTTTAAAATTGGTTTGATTTATGAAAATTTCTTGTACGTACTATCCTTTGGCCCGCATGTTAGAAAATTAAACACAATAAAATTTCATACATGTATTTTATTGACCCCTATAGGGTTGTTATCACTGGTTCTTTGTGGCCGTTTTGGGGAGCTTAATCTAGTGTATTTATTATACATCTATAGGAAATGAGCTTGGACAAGGGTCATTTTGTACCCCCAAAATCTTCCCTCTCATTTTCTTCAAGACATTCTCCTAGAGTTCTTAAATGCTCAAGGTTGTCCAAGAATTAATCAGACAAATTCTCCTCCTAAGCAAAGGGTCCACAACTAGGGTTTCATATTTCACAAGTAAATTTGGGTCTCTAAAGTCTCAAATGGAATTCATGGTTTCTTATAGGTCTCCAAGAATTCTCATACCAAGTTTCATGCCTTGCATCACAAAATTGCTCAGATAACTGAAAATCAACTATATTGAACAAAAAGTTAATTATGGTCAACATACAGTCAAACTTCAAGATTTTTGGTCAACATCAATATTTTGAAATTACATTCATCATTTGATCAAGGGTTGATCATTATTCTTCAAGGAAAACTATCAAATCATCAAAAGTCAAAAGTTGATAAATTAGGGTTTTCCTTAGGAGAAGTCAACTGAACTTTGTCCAAGCATAACTATCACATGCTTCATCAGTTTTCCCCAACCAAAGCTCATTTTAAAGACAATTCAATTCTATACAACTTGGTCTCTCTAAGCTCAAGTCCAAAAAATGCTTCATTTAAGAGATATGAGTCAATACATTACAGGTTATTTCAAAAGTCAACAAAAAGACACTTTTTGTCAAGGCAATTTACATCAAGATAAAATATCCAAATGCAAAAATGATCAAAAAGGGATATTGTAGAGGACATCTTGAGCTTTCAAGAAAGTCTAAGATCACCTTCACTAGATGAAAATTGAGAGAGTTATGGCCAGTGCAAGTTTGAAAATTTTGAGCAAATGCATGAAGTTCAAATTGAGCAAACTTTATATTTTGGGCTATTAGGCCTTTTTTAAGAATCCAAGCATGTATTACACTCCTTATGCACCTAAAATCTTTCTCATATACCCCTTGGTCTATTTTATTTTAATTATTTTTTATTTATTCATTATTAACTCAAAAATAAATAAGATAAAATACAAGGCTTCTTACACAAAGTCCAAGCCCATTTTATCTTTGACCCAATTCATGCTATATAATCTCCATCATTCATACACAAAGGACGAAACCCTTATCTCAAGAAACTTGTCCAAAATCTCAAATTTTTCAATAACCCTAAAAAATTTAAAACCCTATTCATAGTCCCTTTCACTACAAACTAGCCACTCCATTCACTCCCAACAATCATACAGAGTAAGAATGGATCAAGTTTGATGGTCTGAAGCTCACGAAACTCACATGCATTAATCTCTAATTCCATTATCTTTACAAAACTCATACTTTGATTTTAGTTTTGTTTTAATTCATACTAATGCCATTAATATGTTTCTGAGATGTGTTTGTACAGGTTTGGATCATCATAAGGATCCCCCACAATCCAAATCGTGATATGCCATGTTTGCACCGATCCATATCGTTTTCATTATAGCTCTCAAACCAGGCAGTTTCAGTCTAACATAACCATCCTATTGAACTCGCAGCCCTCGATTTAGGGGGGTAGGGTACTTTTGGCCTTCTAATGGTTGTTATTTTGCAGGGATAAAGAATTGATTCACTGGAGAAGATAAGTGGAGCTAGGGCTCCAACGTCTCTCTGGTCTATGCCTTTTTGCTGAATATTTGTTTATTTTGTTTCAATTAAATTAATAGGTGTATTACCGCCCCAGCGGTTGAAGCGAGCACATTAAGGACTTACTATGCCAAGGGGCGGGTTCGAACCCAACCTTTTGGCATTTTGACTTTTATTTTTATTTTTATTGTTTTGCAGATGATAAAATGTGTTGGCTACCTTCCCTTAACACCAAGGTGCACTTGGCCCGGTGGTGAATGTGTTGTTTATATTGGTTGAGGGTGTGGATTAAACACCCACCCCTACCTTTTTGGTTTATTTTACTCCAAATTCTCATTTCTTCTTACTCTTTCTCTTATTTTCCTATTTTTACAAAACCTTTTTCAAAACCTTTTTTATATTAACTCTAATTAGTTTTAGGTTTTGATTTAAACAACCCTAATTAATTTTTAGGTTTTTATTTAATCAATTAGTTTAGTTTTTTAGGTTTTTTCATTAAACCTTCTTTTTTAATTAAAATCAATTTAGGGTTTATTTAACTTAATTAATCAATTTATTTTGTAAGTATAATTAATTAGATTTTTAGGTTAATCATCAAATCTTTTCTATAAAAAATCACCAAAGCAATTTCCTTTCTGTTGTACCTCAATTTTTGCCCCTAAGATCCCCTCATCATACCATTTTGATTCAATCACAACAAGATCACATTAGGGCTTTTGGTTCTTCTCCCTATCTTTAGCTTTGCTCTTTGAGGAATCCCCAAGTACCTTGACATGTTTTCTTTTGTGATCATGAATATTTTTCCTTGATTCCTTCTAATTAACAAAATTCAATGTTGGTTTGTCTTACATGTTAATAATGTAGGTAAAGGCAATGAGTTTTAGCAAGTTGATCCATGGGTTCATGAGTTTATTTTCATGCCCTAGTCAATAAAGCTTGAGAAATCAAAACCTCACCATTGAATTTGTTTTGGAAGAAATGGCATGTCAAGGTTTATTTTGGTTCACTATATTTCAAAGTTATCAAAATTGATTTAAAAGTACAAGGGGTTGATTGAAGAGGTTGTCATGGTTAGACAAGGTCTTGTTCCCATTGGTCACAAGTGCATATTTCTTTCAATTCTCAAGATATTCAAGTGGTTTTGGTTGCTATGAGTTCTCATTATCATCCTCAACAACTTCTATTTACAAAGCAAAAGTGTTGGTACAAGAAGGTTGTTCAAAATTGTCAAAGTTCCTCAAAGCATTTTCTTGATCTAGGAGCTAGGGTTTTGAACTTAAAAGAAGTATATATTGCTCATCTTTTTGTGTTTTTGATTGATTCCAAAGACATCCTTATCTTCAAATGGTTATTAAAAAATCAATTCAAAAGTTTGAAGGATTTTTCATGTGGAATAAACTTGATGATGAAGAAAGATTACAAGTCCTCCAGATGAACCCCCAATTTCTCATGTGTGACTTCAAATGATCATAACTTGGTCAATTTTTATCACCTTGAGCCCAATATTTTCCCATAATGATCTTGAGGATGTGAACTTTATTCCTTATTTTATGTGCAAAATGAGATAATGGATGTAATTTTCCATAAGGATGCAAATGATTATAGGTCATTTCAAGATTTTTTGCCAATTTCAACAATTCATAACTCTCTCAATTTTTGGAGATTTTGAATGGTTCAAGTTTCAAAATGTCATTCAAGAGGTATATTTCTTTCCATATTTTTTGGTCAAGAGCAAATTCCAAGTGGAAGGCCATGTTTGGATGCAAAATATTATAGGTCACTTTTGAAGAAAAATTTGAAATATTTCTAAGTATGGAAAGTCAACCTTTTTTATCCAACTTTGACTCAATGCAAATTTTAGCTCAAGAATCCATTTGATTGCATTCTTTTTCCATTGCAAAGCTTGTAACCTCATATTTCTAAAGCATCAAGAATCATGTCCTAAGACCCCTTGAGCTGAAAATGCCATTATTTTGAAATTGGTAGCGTGAAACTGAAGTTTCATCACAAGTCATATTTTGAAATCTTTGTTTTGGCTTCTAATCACAAGTTTTCCACGCGTTTTTGCTTCTAATCATGTTTAACAACTTTCCAAGGGTGTTTAGCATCATGAAACACATGATTTGGCTGAGTTTTGATGCTAAACTAGTCACACTTTGTTCATGCTGCAGACCCCCCACGATTTCCCTCCAAACTTCATCATTTCACACGCTTAAGGATCCCATTCATTCTCCTATAAATAGAGGGTCATCCCCCATTCATTTTCTCAAGCTTGAATAGCCAGAATCACCCTACCAAACTTGCTCCATAACTCAATTTTCTATAACTTCGTAATCAGTGTTCAAGCCTTTTTCAATCCAATTTTTCTATCAATTCACCTTCCTTGATCTTCCCTGAAGCTAACCATACAATTACCTTCAAGAATTTTGCCCTATATTGCTCCATAGAAGTCCAGTTTTAGAGCTCTACAACTCAACTTCAATAGGTAGATTTCTCCATCAATTCTTCAAAACTTTGATATCATTGTGAAGCTCTCATTGCCCTGGTTCTAGTCGTAACACTTGATTTTATATGGAAACACATTTTGACCATGAAATTTCAAATCCCTTTTCAAAACTTTCCTTCCAATTTGCTTGAGCTACAGTTTATATAAATTTGTCGCGAAGGTGTGGTTGTCTTCGTCTTGAAGAGACGAAGCGAATGGCATAGGTATGAGCTTCTGATTTTACAGTTTGAGAGACCTGCCATTCACGTTGGCTGGAGGTTAAAGATGACAGACGTGTCATCTTCCAACCAATGAAGGCGCGCCACTTGTTTTTTTTTGTTTTTGAAATCTGATTTAATTAATAATTAAGTGCTTTATTCACTAAAGTCCATAACACGCACAGCGCGCCAGGTCCACTTGATTTGTTTACTAACGCGTTTTGACATTGATCAGATGGTCCATAATTTTTTGGTTTGATATTTTATTTTCTGATTTTTATTTTAATTGTTTTAAATTTCAAAAAATCATAGAAAATTCATTTTTAGTCCAAAAATTTTGAATAAATTATGAAAAATATTTTTGATTTTTCTCTTTCTGATTTTTATTTTTTCGCAATTTTATTTTGTCTTTTGATATTTTTTTATAAGTTTTCACTTTATTTAAATTGTTTTAAATGTTTAAAAATACTTTTATGCATTTTTAAATTATGAAAAAAATATGGAACGATCCAATGTTATTGTGACAAATATTGGTGACCTCATTTATTTTTTATTTCTTACTTTTTTATTTTTTTTTATCATTTTTGGTTTATTTTACTCATTTCTTTTAATTTTAAAAATAGTTTCTGACTTTAAAAAATTACCAAAATTTTTATAAAAATATTTGAATCCTTTTTTGATTTTTCTATGGTCTTACTTAATATTTCTTGGTTAATTTGAACATAGTTGATATATTTCTCTTTTATTTCTATTTTAAAACATTTTAAAAACATTTTAATGTATATATATTAAATGTAATATTAGTTTGTGATTATTTTCTGGCTGATCTTTGGTTAATTTTTTATCATGAACTTTGTTAACATCATTGGATCCATGGTGTTGAGTTTAACTCCATAAAAATCGATGAATGATTTTAATAATAGTTTGATTAAATTTAATTCAAATGTGGTTTATATATTCTCCCCTACCCCTCTTCATCTTATCCCTTTCTTATTGCACTAAGTGTTATTGGAGCATGACCTCTATATCATGTCTCAAAATAAATGGTGCATAGATTGATATTCACCATCCTCAAAATAGGTGCGACTTCTATATAAGTCCACTTACGATTGCTTAACATACCGCTAAATTTTTTCCTGATTCGAATAAATGATCATTCGTTGCCCAAACCTATGTTTGCAAGTCCAAGTATGTTAATTTGATCCCTTTGATCCAATAACTTTGAGATTCATTATGTGGAGGTTTTGGTTCTACCAATCCTCGAATGGATCTACAACACTTTTGGTCAACGCAGATCACTTAAACATCGTTGATCATTAAATGGTACTTGTGAGGATTCCAAATGGATGATATACTTGACAAAAAGCAAATGCAACTTGTTGTGTGGAGGCTTTGGTTCTACCAATCCTCTAATGAGTTTCAAATCCAAGTTTCAAGATGGTCATCCAACTAACCACTAATTATTAATTTGTTTCACTTTATGCTTTTATTTTTTATGATTTATGTACCATTTACTTTAAGCATTACATTTCATATTATTTGTATTTTGCTGACTTGAGCATTTATATTCTTGTTATTTTTATTTTTCTCACTTGAGATTTTATTTTATCTTTTAAGACACCTAATAATCAACATGAACCATAAAATGCTTTAATGATACTTGGACTATTTGGTTACTATCCTTGGCATTATGGTGTATTGGACTTTTTGGACTTAGGATTAGAAACCTTTGTCTATGTTGGAGACCTTGTGACCTTTATTGATATTTTTTCTGGAGCTCTTGAGATTTACCTCAAGACATTGGGTTGTTTGTTTGTTTTATGTGAAGGTTATTGTGATTACATACTTTGTTTGTAATCTGGAATTCACTCGTATACAGTCGTTACTCTGCCCAATTTTTGTGAAGACTTAATACACTTAAAGTTTAATTCTCTCAAGAGGTCTAGTATCTTTGCTTGCATGGTTCCAATCAAAGGAATGGGAATTCTATCTTGACTCATAATGTCAAGTATTGGCTTCTTATTGGTTAGAGGTTCTTATCCTTAGCTTTTTACCTTATGCTTTAGGATAGTCTCTTCTTCTCCTCCCATCTTCTTTAATTTCAAAAAATCTTCTTCCTCCTTTTGAAAACTCTTCTTGTTTTTAAACTTGAACCACTTTCATAATAAACTTGGACTTAGGTCTATGCATTTTGTGAGAAGACTAAACGTCAATCAATCTCATTTCAAACTATTTTTCCACTTTGGCTTTTTATCTTAAAACCTTTCTCAAAAGATTAGACTCTTGTCAATCCTTGTAGTGATGAAAACAACTATACTTCTACAATATGCAGTGAAGTGAGATATTTTCCACTTGGGTGTTGAGTGAGGCATTGTTGATTTTAAAATCCAAGCCATATGCTCCACTTTGAGATGATGCAAATTCTCCTTTCTCATGATTGTGGATAGTAAGTATGTTTTACACACAGACAATGACGATGATGTCTTATCTCATAAAATTAATCAACACATTTGTGTTTTAAAATTTTTAAAAGGTGAACTACGTGTACCCTGACCCCCTATTGCACGAAAAGTGGTACGTAGGCACTAAAGGTTCGCAACTGCGGCAGGTGAAAAAATCATAAAAAATATACTTCTTTTCTCACCTCCACCATCTATTTTTCATACAACATTTTATAGCCAAAATATACAGATTTTTACAAAGATGTTCCTGCGGAGTACCGTAGATGTTTAGGGTGCTAATACCTTCCCTTTGAATAACCAACCCCCTTACCTTGAATCTTTTTTCCCTTCTTTTGGGTTATTCTCTCTTTTCCCATTCCTTTGGAAACAATAAAGAGCGGGTGGCGATTTTTATTTTGATCTGTATAAGTCTAGTCAATCCAATGGCTTAGTCTTAAAACATTTATACCGCTACACTTTCCCCTTTCTTTTTTTTACCGCTTCACGTATTTTATTAATTTTGCATTTTTCGAATTATGTAATTGCACACGGTTTGTAATAGATAATTAAGGTTTTTTACTTTTTCCCCAGATTTTATTACTTGTACCCCCCATTCCCGAAGCCCTATAATAGCGTAGACTTTTATTTTTATGCACTTATATTTTTATTCTTTGTATATATTACTGTTAGCTAATAAAATTGTATGGCAAGAATAAAGCGAACGATAGCTAACTTAATACATAATAAGATAACTGAATCATGAATCACTTTGCACACATGCACCTCTAGGGTAACCTCCCGTGTTGCCGCAGAAAAATAGTCATGTCCCTCGAACATGGGGATGCTTTAGCACAGTCCCTCAAAAACAAAGATCGTAGTCCCTCGATGACCTTTTGATGTTACCTTTGGTAAACGATCTAATCCCTTACGAATTGCTAAAGCACCCCTACAAGTTTCCTCCGATAACTGTACGATGACCCGCGCTTGTCCCTTCACATCCAATGATAGCGCTTCCTACTAACTAATGGTATGGATAGCACTATCTAAAGGAGGAGAAAAAGTACAATAAAGACCTTGAGTATGTAGATAGTTCTTAATCGCTTGCTCACAAACAAAACAAAAACATCTTGTTTATAAACACTTTCAAATATATTTTCAAAACACTTTGTACGCATTCTCAAGGACAGATACGAGAATCATTACAAAGTTCAACTTTTCAAAAACATTTATTTAAACACACAACACAAAGCATTTTTAAACAAAGTGAGCTAGCGATTAAGAGCCCGTAGATAACTACGTATGAAATGGGTGCTAACACCTTCCCTTTTTATAACCTACCCCCTAACTCAATAATTCTCAAAGTTATTTCCTGTTCTTTTCACTCTTTCCTTTTTGGATAAAAGAAAAGTTGGTGGTGAATCTTGTTATCCGCAACATTTGGGATAAAACACAAAAGCAAGTTAGTTCTTCCACCGTATTACAGAACTGGCGACTTTGCTGGGGAATTACTAAAAAGAGGGATTACCTTTAGAGTTAGATCACTTTTAAATGCTTTCCTTGTTTGCCTTGTATGCTTTACATTTGAGGGTTGCTCGGGTTTACTTTTCTTGCAAAGATCCTACACCTGGATCTAGGGGCATTTTAGGTAAGTAGCAATAGATCATGGAAACTATACGGCATATACCAATATGGTTTAAGTGATGGCTACATTAGTGCAACAAATTGGTTTGTACTGGTGTCTCTCGAGTCAGTCGGGGAGAATATTAGGCTGTTGTGTGGTGTCATAAGCACTAACTGACCTTTAGAACCTTAATTGACCCAACTGTCATTAGAAGGTAGTAAGATAGCGGATTTGGTGAATTCTGAAGTTGGTCGATACTCGATGTTACGCTCATTGATATTTGACTCTAGGGTTTTGTTTGGTGGAAATTCGGTTATTGTGCTAAACAAAACCCGTGGGAAAAATTAGTGATATTGAGATCCCTAGAACCCAGTTACTTCTTTAGGACAGGTTGAGCCAACTAAAATTGAAGAGGGTACTTATATACGAACCCCATGTAAGCCTTAAACCTAAGGCTCTGGTGTGCTTTGTTTGTGTTCGTTATCGGTTTAAACATGACATCATAACATCATATCATGACTAACCATTTCAAGGATCTAGGGGATTTATCTTTATTCTGTGTTGCAGGGTCATGGCTTCCAGTCGCAGGAATACCATCCAAATCAACTTTGTAAGGGTTCCTTCCAAGCTTGAGGAATTAGTCTCAAAGGTTCCTGACAATTCTCAATTCACTAAGAGACATGGTCATCTACCCAGTTTGGTTACTACTGGTTTCCATGAAGACATGATGAGTGTACTGTTCCAGTTCTTTGATCTGAAGCATCACGGTTTTACCTTCCCGGATTATTAGTTGGTGCCCACAATGGAAGAATCCTCTAAGTTGCTTGAAGTGTCTATTCTTGATCAGATACCCTTTACCAGTCTAGAGAAAGTTCTGAAACCTGAAGACATTGCAGTAGCCTTACATCTGAAACGATCAGACATTGTATCTAATTGGGAAACAAGGAATGGAGTCAGTGGTTTTTCTCCTAAATTTCTGATAGAGAAGGCTTAGTGGTTTCTAGATGCCATGAAGTTTCGTGCTTTTGAGGATATTTTTGCTCTTCTGATCTATGGTTTGGTATTATTCCCTAATCCGGACCAATTCATAGATGTGAATGCCATCAAAATATTTCTCGCCAATAATATGGTGCCTACTTTGTTTAGAGATGTCCTGCATTCCCTCAACACTCTTACTATGAAGAAGCGATGAAATATTATGTGTTTTATACCTCTACTGTCCGGGTGGTTTATTTCGCACCTTCCCCAATCAATGATAAATAATGAATAAGGTTTGAGGTGGTCTCAAAGGTTGATGTCACTCGCTCATGCAAATATCTATTGGTGTTCTAGATCTCAGGCAGATGTCACTATTATTAATCGTTATGTGGAATTCCCCAATGCACCACTCCTTGGTATAAGAGGGGCATCACTTACTACTCTTCTCTAGCTCTGTGTCATTTTGGTTATGCTTGAAGGGTCAGTCCTCTTGATATGCTCATCCAGGGTATTGCGTTCGACTATGAGAACGATCCTCAAAACTACCATCAAAGGTTTATACGTGATTGAGGCATGGTCAACAAGATTGATAGAGAGACTTTAGGATACAATAATTCCATTCCTCTAGAGCCTTACCTCAGATGGGTGCGGTCTCGTGCCCAAAATCTCAAAATTCCACATCCTTCTATCTTACTAGTGATCATAGAGCCTGTTGTTGAAGGGGATGTTCCTTATATCGTTATTTGTCCCGATATTCTTACTGACTTCGAAAAACTACAGAAGTCCTAGATTCAACTCAAGGAAGAAAGGGATACGTTTGAAACTCAACTCTATGCTAGTGAGAAGAAAGTATTGGAGCTGACGAAACGACTCCACGGAGAACAAAGCCTTAATGCATATGTCAACACAAAGAGGAAGCACCCATGGGAGACTTAAATTCATATTTTGTTTCTTTGTAACTCTTCTTGTTATCATTATAAGCCTAGAAGGCAATTCTAATTTGAGCTTGTTACTAAAATTTCTTTTGTTTCCTTTTGTTTAAACAAATTTAAATTCTGCAAAGGTCCTTGAAAACATTGCACTGTAATTTACATATCATGCATATCATCACATAACAGGTACTTTCTAGACAAGTTTTCTCATCTTCTTGTTGTTTATTTCAATAAAAGATGGTGCTCGAACAAACTATGAAAGAACTTCAAGCTCAGAACACTTTGTTTCAGCAAATGTTATTGTACTTAACTAAGGGTCGAGACGAGTTGAAGACCCTCATCACAAAGGGGAATAAGAAGAAGACTAAAAAGCCAACAGTCTTTCTTAATATGGGAAGAAGATTCAAGGGTCCATCCAGAAGGGCTCTTGATTTTGAGGTCCCCCTGAATGAAGATGATAACCAAGAGAAAGATAACGAGAGTGTGAAAGCTGAAGAGAATAACAACCTTGGTTCTGGCCAAGATTCTGATGAAGACTATTCTGCAAATAGTACCCTCTTGTTGATGACAGGTACAGCAACTCGAAGATCGTCTTAATGTTATGGATATCCAAAAAGTGCTTGGGCTGGATTTTAAAGAGTTGGGTCTTATATCGGGGGTTGTTATCCCTCATAACTTCAAGGTTCCTACCTTGGCCAAGTATGATGGTGTGTCTTATCTAAAACTTCATCTGCAACCCTATGTTCGGAAGATTCAACCTCATACTGCTGACAGGAAGTTATGGGTCCACTTCTTTCAAGAGATTTTATCTGGGATACAACTCGAATGGTTCTATCAGCTGGAAGGAACCAACAACCGCACTTTGGAAGACCTGGCAGCTGCTTTTTACAAACAGTATCAATATAATGCCGACCTTGCACCAACTCGTGTGCAATTACAAAATATGACCATGAGCTCGAATGAAGGTGTGATGCGGTGGGAGAACTGACTTGAGGTTTTGCGTTTGTGTTTGCAAATGTTTCGGTTTAGCAAGAGTCGCCACCGACTTTTATTTTATCCAAAAGGAAAGGTAAAAAAGCACAGGAAAGACCTTTGAGATTGTTTTTGGGTTCGGGGGATAGATTATGAAAAGGGAATGTGTTAGCACCCTTTTCATCCATGGTTTTCCATTGCTCTTAGTTACTTGTTTTAGATCACTTGCTTTACTTTTCCAATTACTTGAAATGGTGCTTTTGTGTGTGGTTTTGAAAGTATTTTGAAAAGAGGCCTTTGTTTAGGCAAACTTTGTAATGATTCTTGTTTGAATGTATACAAAGGTGTTTGTCTTTTGAAAAATGTTTCAATGTTTGAAAGTTTGTTGGGAAAAATGTTTTGAAATTGTGTATGTGTTTTTGTTTGAAAATAGCAAGGATGGTTTGCAATTTGATCAAGTAACTAGGAGTTGTCTACCCTACTCAAAGATCTTTCCTACTCATTTTTATTCCTTTGATATTGTTTTTTTACCATTGTATTTGGTAAACAACCCAATATTTGGATGTTAAACGGGACAGGCGTAGGTCATCGTATGACCATGATAACAATATTGCCAAGTATCTTAGCAAGTTTTTGAGGGACTAGATCATTTTGTTTAGGCAACCAAGATAGCGTCATCGAGGGACTATGATCTTTTTGTTTTGTTTTGATTTTGCCAAGATACCTAGCATGCATACCATGACCATGTTTTTAAGGCAACAAGTGGGTGAAACCCTAGAGATGCTTGTGTGCATTGTTTTGTCATTTTTCATGCATTTTTGTCTTGTATTAAGTCATGCTATTTATTTTGATTTTGGTCTTTGCATACAAACCCTAATTTACTATCATGGCATTTGAAAGCGATAAAATGCGTAAAAGTAAATCTAAGACTATTACAACATTATTATGGGAATGGAGTACAAGTTTGAATAGGGGGATATTGCTCAAAAATAAAGCCCTAAAACTATTACAACCATATTGAATTTAATTTACAAATAAATAAATGGACAATTAATTAAATGTACAAATAAATATAAATATGCAAAGAATGTTTTTGTATTTATTTTATGTATGTAAAATAAATTTATTCATGTCCTAAAAATAAGAAAATAGAAAATGATTATTTTTGGAAAGGGTGAAGAAACCCTAATTTTTTATTTAAGAAAATAAAAGTATATTATTATTAGTAAACTATTTTTAAGCCCAAAAAATAATAAAAATAATAAAATAAAAATTTAAAAATTAAGAAAATATTTTTGGTGATTTTTAATATTTAGAAAAAATAATAAAAGTAAGAAAATATAAAAAGAAATGAAAAATATATAGAAATAAAACAAATTGGCCAAGGGGCTGCAGAAATTAAAGAGTGCAAATAGCCAGAACAATCAAGCCCAGCCCACGTTCCAACTTCATCTGTGTCCTTTGAACCAGAAAACGCGCGCTTTATGTACAAACTTGTAACTCCTGCATACGTGCTTAAAAACAAAATCTTGCAACATGAAAGTTATAACTCATCATCACACGATTCTAATGATATAAAAAACTTGATCTAACTCTCAAAGACCAGAGAGAATTTTATCATCCCCAATTTTTGACCTAAAAATTTCAGCCTGTTCATCATCTAAATTTTCCTAGCTCAGTTAATATAAATACAATCTATGCATATGTATAACTCAAGGACATTAAGGGCTACATTTTTGCTTCACAAACCTAAGCCTAATTATTCCTAAATAAGGAGATAGAAGTTTGAAAATTACATGTTTCAGTCAAGTTCAAATATGGCAATGTAGCAACTTTTAGTGAGGCCTGGAGTTTTTTTGAGCTTGCTTGATGTTCCCTTGACCTTTCTCAATGCTTAGCTTGCTTTGAAATGGCCTAAATGTCCCTATAGAACTCAACCTGCAAACTCAGAAATTAAAAATGGTGAAGCTTGAAAATGAAGTTACAGTTGTTGGACAGGGACTTGGGTGGCTTGGATGGGATGTATGCAATGTATCTGAAGTGGTTTGGGACAAAACGCACGAGTGGAATTTGTTTTGACTTGAGTTCTGCAGAGCTTGCCCTGTTTTGGGCAGAAATGGAGTTTTTGTGCTTAAGGTTGTTTGAGAGGCTTGGAAATTGTGTTTCAGGCTTGGTACAATATTTTGAACTTGTTTCAAATGGTTATAAAGCTTGGTTTTAACAGATGCACAAGTTATGTTCACTTTTGCAAGTTGGCTTGTTTTTGAAGAAAAGGTTGAGTTGACAAAGCCAAAGCCTATACAGGCCTGCTCTTTAGCTGCACATAGTTGGTGTACTTTGCCTCAAGTTTTTGGACCTTGTTTGCAGCAAGAAATTGGGCCCATGGCTCAAGATAAACAAAATGACATAAAGCATGCTTTATCAAAGTAACAATGTTGCCTTTTTTCCATTTTTGGATTAACACTTTGTGTAATGTTCTAAAGCTCAGAACAAAGCCTTTAACCAACGTATTTGACTTTAATTTATGTGTGTAGAAAGGATTAGAACCTGTAAACCAAGTACAAGCATGATCCAAACTGATTTGCAAGTTGTAACATGGTGCAAAATACCTTGGCCAAAAGTGATAATTTTCCATTTTCAAACTTTCGACTCTCCCTAACCATAAATGATCTTGGAGAGTTCTTGGATATTTTGGAAAGCTTGTAACATGATCTACAATCAATATTTGAAATGAATTTTGAGATTCCAATTGGAACTATGTGAAAAATGTCCATATAGATAGGTCAAAATCCTGCCTAAACTAGGGCAAATTTTCACTAAGTTAAAAGTTTCATGGACCCTTATTCACAAAATCATAACTTGAGATCCAAGCATATTTTGGGAAAACTTTGTGAATCAAAGTTGTAGATTTTGTGGAGGACTAAAACTTTCATGTTGGAAGTTTTGTTTGAATCCAATTGAATCATGGTGAAAAAGTTGGGAAAATTTGGGAAAAATTAAGAAATGACACATCTTGATGAACAAGTTTCTTGGTGAACAAGTTTCATTTTAAACCCTAATTTCCAAAATTAAGTTTCTTGGTGAACAAGTTTCATTTTTTGACACATCTTGATGAAAAATGACCCTTGGCACTTGATTTTGACCAAAAAGTCAAAGTTTGACTTTTCAGTGTACAGTTGATTTTTGATCAGTTGACTGGAAAATTCATCTGTCAATCCAATGCATTTGAGATCTTTTGAACCTTGTGATTAGGTCAAGATGATGCCATTGAGTCCTTGAAAACATGCTTGAACCCAATTTTCCATTGTCTAGGTAAAAAATCAGAAATTGCCTTTCTACAATCAAAACCCTAAAAATGACCATTTTGCCCTTTTGATGATCTGATCAAATTTCTTGAGGAGTTGTGGTCCAAAATTGATCAAATGGTTCATATGAGTTTATAATGTTGATGTGGATCAAAACTTATGAGGTTTGACTATAAATTGGCCACAATTGACTTTTTCCTCAATACAGTTGATTTTTAGTTCAACTGTCCAATTGACTGAGCAAAAATTTGATTCAAAGCTTGAAACTTGGTATGAGCAATCTTATAGGTCTAACATGAAGTATGAAAGTCACATTAAGCATTGAAAGTCCAAAAATCCTTGTGCAAACTCAACCCCTAATTTCAGGTCAACGGTGCAAGGAGATGTCTTGAGCAGAGCAAACCCTAATCTGGTCTTGAGTCCAAGAAGTCTTGTGAGGGGAAATCTTGATAAAATGAGAGGGAAAATTTTGGGGTACAACAGCTGCCCCTGTTCAATCTTCTTGAACCTGAAGAGTTAGATTGGCGAGTTTGGTCGTTCGTGACTCGAAGGTAAAAGATGATTGAACACTAGAGTGCCCGTAAATTTGCACTCATCAAAATATAGTCGAGGGAATGGGCTTAAAGGTACCATTTGGAGATGATTAAATCTTGTTGGAGATGGGCTTAAAGATTCCATCCAAGACTGTTTGTTGAACTGCATGTTGTAAGTCAAAAGAATGAGTATCAGAATGGTATCTGCATCTGGAATGTATCTGAACTGTATTTGGAGACTGAATCTGTATGAGCAATGGAATGGCGTCTGTGTCTGGAGCGTATCCGAGCTGTAACTATATTTGAATTTGAATGAACAACAGAATGACTGTCGTGTCTGGAGTGTATCTGTATTGTATTTGAATCTGAAATCTGAATAAGCGAAAGAATGACATCCGTGTCTAGAGCATCTCTGGGCTATGGATAAGGTCAGAATAAGTGACAGAATGGCAACTGTGTATGAAGCGTATCTGGACTGTATCTGAAGTTGAGATCTGTATGAGTAGCAGAATGACTTCCGTGTCTAGAGTGTATCTGAACTGTAACTGGGATATGAATAAGTGACAGAATGACTTCCGTGTCTGGAGTGTATCTGAACTTGAAATTGATAGTTGAATCTGAATGATAAATAGAATGGCTTCCGTGTCTGGAGCGTATCTAATCTGTATCATGATTGTTGAATTCTGAATGAGTGACAAAATGGCTTCCATGTCTGGAGCCTATCCGTACTGTATCTTGACTTGAAATTCTGAATGAGTAATAGAATAACCTCCGTGTCTGGGGTGTATCCATACTGTATCTGAATAAGAGATTTGAATGAGTAATAGAATTACTGTCGTGTCTTGAGTGTATCCGTACTGTATCTGACATTTTGAATATTTGTTAAAGATAGATTTTAATCTTATCCTGAAAAGGGTAAAATGCTAGCTGAAACACAAAGTTATGTTGCATGAAATGTATGATGCAATAAAATGTGCTTTATCAATGTTTATGATATATGAATGTAATGTATGCGCATGTAAGCTAATTTGCTGTATTACTGAGGAAAATATATCCTTGATAGCTGGTGGAGATTCAAAATCTTTGATTGCTGAGGATGAGAAGTCCTTGGACCACTGTTGGGGATAGAAAATCCTTGGCAACTCGCGGGGATTATCAAAAACTTTGAAAGCTTCTGGAGATTAAAAAAAATCCCTGACAACTTCTGTGGGGATGTGAGAATCCTTCATGACTTTCCTGAGGATATAAGGATCCTTCAAGTCTTTGGAGTTGGAATATGATAATCATTCTGTTGTGAAAATAATGCCAAGTGTTGTTTGAGGAACCTGCTTGGGGAATCCCGAGAACTTTGATGACTATGGCTGGGGATTACACCATGGGAATCCTTACTCGGTTGGGGAATAAGGAAACTCTGATGATCTCTACCGGGGATCCAACAAAGGAAAACCTTGATCTGCTGGAGAATAAGGAAGACTCTCATGGCTTCTGCAGGGAATTAAGAATGAGAATCTTTAATCTGCAGGGGATTAAAAAAAATTCTGACAAATTCATGCTGGGGAGTAATGAAGATTCTAGAAACTTCAGTGGGGAATCAAGAATGAGAATCTTCAATCTGCTAGGGGAGTTTGAATCCTTGGGGACTTCAAGCTATGGAGTTAAGAATGAGAATCTTCATTCTATTGGGGAGTAAAAACTCTGTGGGAAGAAGGCTTCCTGGTGGAGAGTAAGTGAAAACTCTAGGGGAGTAGCTATACTGCTGGGAGATCAGGAGTTTGGGGTTGTATTCCAATCTACTGGGGAATTATCCTAGTTTGGGGATAAGATAAAAGTTAATTGTTATCTGGTTGATTCTCGGACTTTAAGACAACTTATCGGGGTCTCTGGGGAAAACTGAATGGTTTCCGTTGTGGATTGGTAGTTGGAAATTTGACTTGACTGGGGAAGAAGGTTTCATCTCTGCTGAGGGTCTGTGATTCAAAGTTTTTGCTCCACTGTGGATCGGGAGTTTAAAGTTTTAACTTTGATGGGAATTAAAGGTTTGAAATTATAACTCTGCTGGGGATTGGGAGTTTGAGGTTTAACTCTGGCGGGGATTTTGAAATTTAATTCTGCTGGGGATATGTATTTCAAGGTTTTAGCTCCGCTGAGGATCTAGATGATGTACTGCAGGGGATTTCTCTTGGAATAGCCTAAAGACGCTTTCCTATAATTTCAGCCTGTCAGTAATTATTCTTTCCCATTTCGTTTATTTGTAAACAATGATTATATTCAAATGCATATGCTCATTAATAAATCATTGGACGTTTTCAAATAAAACACAAGTGTAAAAAGGAAAAGACAAATAGTTTTTCTGCACTTTGAAGTATCTTTGTATTAACTTTGTGTAAGTATTTTGTACAAAGGAGACAGACATCATAGTAAGAGAATGTTGTCATAAAAAATGAGAAAAAATTATACAAAGAAAGATGGCTACGTGTGAAAATTCCATGGGGTTCCCATTCTGCTATAACCTTCGTAACTCTGAATATCTTATCCATTCGCTGCTTCGTCCGAAGATGATTGAGTTGATCAGAAGCCTGGAGTTTGTCAGTGAAGAGATTGTCCTTAAAGTGATCCGACGAGACGTAGTCATACGCTTTAATTCCCTAACTTTTTCCTGAACCGCCCTTTCGGGTTTTCGGTCTACCGGGAAACCCTTTTTTGCCTAAGTCGCCCTTTCGGGTTTTCAACTTGCCGGGTGTACAGATTTTTTTATTTATCCCTAATTTTTGCCTGAACCGCCCTTTCGGGTTTTCGATTCACTGGGATGCCCATTTTTGCCCAAGTCTCCCTTTCGGGTTTTCAACTTGCCGGGTCATTTATGTGTAGTATCTTTTGACTATGTCTGCGTTCGCAGGGTACGGCAGGTCATCATCGTCCATGGTGGTTAAGATCATTGCCCCACCAGAAAAGATGTTTTTGATCACAAATGGTCCTTCGTAATAGGAGTCCATTTGCCCCTGGGATAACTTTGCGGCAAGATGATCCGCTTGATTACAAGATCCCTGACTTGATATACCTGGCGTCTGACTTTCTTGTTGAATGCCTTGATCGTCCGTTTTTGATACACCTGACCTGGAAAACAGCAGTAAGTCGCTTTTCACCGATCAAGTTAAGTTGATCAAGCCGGATCTGAATCCAATCGTCTTCACTCAAACCAGTATCCTTCATGATTCTCAAGGAGGGAATCTGAACCTCGATAGGTAAAACAGCTTCCATGCCGTATACCAAAGAATAGGGTGTTGCCCCAGTTGAAGTGCGTGTCGTGGTACGATACCCGTGCAGAGCAAACAATAACATCTAATGCCAGTCCTTGTAGGTGACTGTCATCTTTTGTATGATCTTCTTGATATTTTTGTTCGCAGCTTCGACAACACCGTTCATCTTTAACCGATAGGGAGATGAATTGTGATGTTGAATCTAGAACTGCTTGCACAAGGCGGTAATCATAGTATTGTTAAGGTTTTTACCGTTATTAGTGATGATCCTTTCGGGGATACCATACCGGCAAATGAGGTTCTACTTGATGAAGCGGACAACCACATTCTTTGTAACGGATGCGAAGGAAGCTGCTTCGACTCACTTGGTAAAGTAATCAATGGCCACCAGAATAAAGCGGTGTCCATTGGATGTTGTAGGCTTGATCTCTCTAATCATGTCGATTCCCCACATAGAGAATGGCCAAGGAGCTGTTAAGACATTAAGAGGAACTGGGGGTATATGTACCTTGTCTGCATAGACTTGACATTTATGGCATGTTCGGGAATGTTGATGGCAGTCAGCTTCCATGGTAGACCAGTAATAGCCTGCCCGTAGAATCTTCTTAGCCATCGTATATCCGCTAGAGTGAGTGCCAAAGGTACCATTGTGCAGTTCAACCATGATCTGTTTAGCCTCAACCTTGTCCACACAACGGAGCAGAATGCAATCATGATTGCGCTTGTACATGATACCATTGCTCAAGAAGAACTTAGCTGAGAATCTCCTTAAGAACTTTTTATCGTTGACTGAAGCTCCTTCAGGATATTCTTGAGCCTCGAGATACCTTTTGACTTTGTGAAACCAAGGTCGGTCCACTACTTCTTCGGTATTAATCTCGTGACAATGTGCAGGTTCGTCCATCCATTCAATGGTGATTTGGGGAGCCTCATTATCCCAGTTAAGTTCAAACATGGATGACATTGTAGCTAGAGCATCCGCTAGCTGATTTTCTTCTCGCGGGAAATACTCGAAGGTAATCTGCTCGAAATGTGGTAACAATGTCAAGACATGTTCTCTGTAAGGGATGAGGTTTGGATGCTTAGTGTCCCACTCTCCTTTGATATGACTGATAACCAAAGCTGAGTCCCCAAATACAATCAATGATTTGATTCCCAAGTCTATGGCAGCCTTGAGATCAAAGATACAAGCTTCATAAGCGGCCATGTTGTTGGTGCAGTTAAAGCAAAGTCTAGCTGTGAAAGGTGTATGGAAACCTTCTGGAGAGATGAGTACTGCACCGATACCGTTTCCAAGTGCATTAGAGGCACCATCAAAGTACAGGGTCCATCGGGATCCTTGTTCAGGTCCGTCATATGTTCTGAAACCTTCAATGTTGTCCAAAGTCATGATATCCTCGTCGGGGAAGTCGAACCTCATGGATTGGTAATCTTCGACAGCTTGATGAGCCAGATGATAGGCTAGCACACTCCCCTTTATAGCTTTTTGGGTCGTGTACTGTATATCATATTCCGTTAGGATCATCTGCCACCTTGTTATTCTTCCTGATAGAGCGGGCTTCTCAAAGATGTACTTGATGGAATCCATCTTAGATATCAGCAGAGTGGTATGAGTCAACATATACTGCCTTAGCCGGCGAGCAACCCATACCAAAGTGCAGCAAGTTTTCTCGAGCAGTGAGTATCGGGTCTGACAGTCGGTAAACTTTTTGCTAAGGTAATAAATTGCATGCTCTTTTCGGCCAGACTCATCATGTTGGCCCAGTACGCACCCCATTGAATTCTCCAAGACAGTCAGATACATGATTAGCGGCCTTCCTTCGACGGGTGGCATCAAGATAGGAGGTTCTAGCAAATATTCCTTAATTCTATCAAAAGCATCTTGACAGTCATCATTCCATTTAACCACCTGATCTTTCTTCAACAGCTTGAATATTGGTTCACAGGTAGATGTTAGGTGAGAAATGAACCTTGCGATGTAGTTTAAGCGTCCCAAGAAACCCCTGACCTCCTTCACAGTGCGAGGAGCAGGCATTTCTTGTATAGCTTTGACTTTGACAGGATCAACCTCGATGCCTTTGTTGCTGACAATGAAACCCAAGAGTTTACCGGACCAGACTCCGAAAGTGCACTTATTAGGGTTCAGTCTGAGCTTGTACTCTTTCAACCTGATAAATAGATTTTGCAGATGGTCGAGGTGTTCTTCTTATGTTTGTGATCGGGCTATCATGTCATCTATGTAGACTTATATCTCATGATGTGTCATATCATGAAACAAAGCTACCATGGCGCGTTGATAGGTTGCCCCGGCATTCTTTAGTCCGAATGGAATCACTTTGTAGCAGAACGTACCCCACTGTGTAACAAGAGTAGTTTTCTCCATGTCTTCAGGGGCCATTTTAATCTGGTTGTAACCTGAAAATCCGTCCATGAAAGAAAATACCTCATGCTGAGTTGTATTTTCAACCAAGATGTCAATGTGCGGTAGTGGAAAGTCATCTTTAGGGCTGACCCTGTTTAAGTCTCTGTAATCCATGCACATTCCGACTTTGTCGTCCTTCTTAGGCACGGGCACAATGTTAGCAACCCACTGTGGATAGGAAGTAACAGCAAGAAAGCCAGCATTGAACTTCTTCATAACTTCAGCTTTGATCTTTTCAGACATGTTGGGCCTCATACGGCAGACTTTCTGTTTAACTGGTGGACAGTCTTCTCTGGTGGGGAGACGGTGTACCACAATATCTGTATCGAGTCCCGACATGTCTTCATATGACCAGGCGAAGATCTCAACATATTCATTCAACAGTTGAACTAGGCGCTCTTTGAAACTTGGCTCTAGGTTGGCACCCACTCTAATTTCTTTTCAGTCTTCGTCAGTACCCAAGTTGATCGTCTCTAACAGCCCCTCATGAGGTAGAATAGCCCTTTCTTCCTGTTGTAGCAGTCTAGCCAATTATCCCGGCACCTCACAGTCTTCCTCACCTTCGTATTCAGCGTGGTAGACCAGATCTTCAGAGTCATTGAAGGCCATAGCAGAATTGTTACCCATGGAATCCAGAATGGAAGGGTACCTGCATTTGTAAGTGTGGGTGTGTGTAAGGGATAGCCACCTTTAAACAAATAAAATGTAAAACAATGAACATAAAAGTTTATATGTGAAAACGTCCATGACTCATTAAAATGGCATATGAAGATGAAAAATCAAACCCTTACAAATGGACCTATGTACCTCGGGTAAGGCACCAGGTAAAAAGTGTACGGATTGTCTTGGGAATTATTACAAACCAACAGAAATGTTTGAAAGATAAATTACTGATTCATGAAAGTAATGGGAACAAAGTCTTTTGCTTCCCAATTGCACAGTCCTCCATCCACAGTAGGGAAAATCCAGTCTTCCAAGTTGCTCTCCTCTTCACTATCCTCCAAAGCATTGACTCCATGATGGGTGATCTTCACGAGTGGCCCTCCAGCCCGGGAGTGAAACACAGCCTTTTGACTAGTCGAAGTGAAACCCAAGCCAAACTTATCAGATTTAAAGGGAAAGTCTGGAAGTTGCCCCCAGATTATACTTCCTCCTTCTTCAATCACAACCTTTGCATCTTTGAGAGACAACATCTGAGGCGGAGGTCTGGTAATCATGGGTACAGAAGACACTGTCTTGGTTGCCGCAACCTCCTGAGCTACCTCTTCAAAATGCTGAAAGGGGGTTTCGATGAATTCACCATCCAATTCCACATAGCGGAAAGAATTTAGATGGCTTATCATGTATTCCTCTTCGCCGTGAACAGTCATAATTTTCCCCTGGACAGGGTACTTGAGCTTTTGATGCAGAGTAGAAGTGACAGCTCCAGCATGGTGAATCCAGGGTCTTCCCAATAAGCAAGAATAGGAAGGACGGATGTCCATCACATAAAATATGAAGTTGAAGGTTTCAGTTCCCACTTTAATCGGGATGTCCACCTCCCCATGGACCATCCTTTTAGAACCATCAAAGGCTCTGACAATGATGTTGCTGGGCTTCAAGGTTAGGCCTTCACAGTCCAACCTATCTAATACTTTCTTTAGTAAGATGTTCAGCGAAGAACCAGTGTCTACCAGAACGTGTGCTAGAGTAGTCCCTCTGCATTCCACCGAGACATGCAAAGCGTCATTATGTTTTCTCCCTTTGATTGTTAGATCAGCATCGGAGAATCCTAGACCATTATCAGCCGTTAAGCTAGCTACACATTCCTGGAACTGATCCGCAGAGGTTTCTTGTGGTACGTGGGTCGTCTTCAAGAATCTGATCAGAGCTTTAGCATGAGCTTCTGAACAATGCAGCAAGGCCAACTTAGAGATTTTTGAGGGGGTTTGCCCCAGTTGCTCCACAACATTATAATCGCTTTTCTTGATTATTTTCAAAATCTCTTCCATTTCTTTTTGAGCGGTTTCAGGGATGATCAACGGTTGAGCCCTCGTCCTGACAGGCTCTTCTTGGATCCCTTTCCCTCTATCATCAGTAGCAGCAGAGGGGACAACCACAAGAGTTACAACTTCTTCAATAATCGGAATTCTCGCAGATATGTTTACCGGTGCAGGGGTAACCTTAGGAGCAGCTGAGGGTCCGAAGATTGCCTTTGGTGGGGCAATCTCCGGAGAGAAAATTCTTCCACTGCGGGTGATTTTACTCGTTCCAGCAATGTTTCCAGTGTCAGAAGTCTCTTCATCAGAACTCTCTTCAGTTGATTCAATTTGTTTAATATTGTGGTAAAAGATCTCTCCCTCATAGTTCCACGGTATTGATTTGTCGGACTTGTACGGGACTGGCCCGGGCATAGTTATCTTCAAAGGTGCAATCTTTGGAGCGGATGTAATATTAACAGGTCTTTTGGAGACCTTGGAAAGATTGGCGGATATGGTAATTATTAAAACATCATTGACAGGAGTCAGTATAATAGGAGTCTTTTCTAAAAGGATTTCTTGGTTATCCATTAGGCGCTGGATGCCTAACTTCAACAATGGACAGTCGATTGGTAAGGATGAACATAGGTAGCAATATTCTTCACAACCTAGGAAAATCCCAGCCTTCAGCAAATTCAACTTGATTATCGGTAGCTGAGTCATCAAATCATCAACAGTAGCAACAAAAAGATCTTCTTCAACAACATGGGCATTGTGACCATGCTTTGGCATTGGAGCAAAGATTACATTCGGCTTTTCAGGGGTGTCGAATTCAACTTCTTTAGCATCTATTAAATCCTGAATCTTATTTTTGAGGGCCTAACAATTGTTGGTGTCGTGCCCCAGGCTGTCTGAATGATAAGCACACTTGGCATTCGCATGGTAGTAAGGAGAAGATGTACTCGGATTCTTCGGGGCTTCTTCCAAACATGCAAGGTTTAACTTCAAGAGATGGGGGAGAACCTAAGCAGGAGTCATGTTTATCCGGGTGAATTGTCGTGCAGGCCTTTCCACCCTTGCTTGGTTGGTTCTGGGTTGATTATTTCTAGGCTGATCAACTGCAGACTTCTGAATCATTACAGCCCCACCGCTGGCCGGCGCTTAACTCTTCCTTGACTTCTTTGGGAATAGACAGTTGAGACTTCTTTCTTTGCTGGAAAAGTCTTTTTGATGGCAGTGGAAGCAGATGCATCCTTTTGAATTTTCCCGCTCTTTATGCCGGCTTCAACTCTCTCACCAGTTAGAATCAACTCGGTGAACCCCGCAGACGAACTTCCAATCAGGTGATTGAAAAAGGGACCTGACAGTGTTCCCAAGAACATATATACTAGCTCCCTCTCGGATAGAGGTGGTTGTACTCGTCCCGCCAAGTCTCTCCATTTCTGGGCATACTCTTTGAAACCTTCATTTGAGACCATGCCCATACTCTGTAATTGAGTACAGGTTGGTGCTAAGTCCGCATTATATTGATACTGTCTTTAAAAGGCGGCTGCCAAATCCTCCCAATTGTGCACATCAGACCTCTCTAGCTGGTAGAACCAATCTAACTGCGTCCCCGAAAGACTGTCCTGGAAGAAATGAACCCACATATCCTTGTCAGAAGAATGCGGTTGAATTTTTCTGACGTAGGATCGCAGATGCATCTTTGGACAAGACAACCCATCGTATTTAGAAAAAAGAGGCACTTTGAATTTAGGGGGGATCACAATTCCAAAGACCAGCCCTAGATCTTCAAAGTCCAGCCCAGGCACTCTCTGTACCTCCATAGCTGTCAGACGCTCTTCCAGATTCTTGTATTTCTCATCTGCAAGAGGGTACTGCTGTTCAGAATAGTCTTCATCCTCCTCCTCTTCTTCTTCCTCAGACTCAGATGGTACCACCGCTCCCTTTGCTTTTCCTACCCCTTCATCAGATGTTAAGGGGAAATCCAAGACCCTTCTAGCTTGACCTTCAAATCTTCTACCCAAGGTAGCCACACCAACTCTCTTCTTTTTCTTTTTCTCCTTTTCCTTCTCTAGCAAGGTTTTGAGCTCCTCCTGCCCCTGTGCCAAGGTCAGAAGTAGCTGTTGAAACTGTGAATTCTGCGCTTGTAAGTCTTTAATCGTCTGCTCAATATCCATCTTGCTGAAATAAACAGTAGAGAGATAAGGAAACTTGGTGTAAAAACCTGTTTATGCATATGATGAATGATATGTATTCATGTATTGCATTCAAGGATTCAGAAATTCAAATTTGTTTTTAAAAAAAAGGAACACACGTCATATTAATAAGATAGATTTGTTAGTACATCAATGCCCTATGGGAAAAATAATACAAAATTCTAAGGTAAAAAGATGTTGCGCATCCTCTTTGGTGCAATGTAGGTGTTGAGAGTCTGCTCTTCATGAAGTTGACGAGTAAGTTCCAAAACCTTCTTCTCGCTTGCGTAGAATTGGGCTTCGAAAGTATCGCGCTCTCCCTTGAGTTGTATCCAACTCCTTTGTAAATCTTCGAGTGATGTTGGCATGTCAGGATGTAAGAGGGTGTATGGAACCTCTCCTTCCATAACAGGCTCTATAATCACAGGTAGAATGTAGGGGTAAGGATTCATAAGACTTTGGGCGCGGGTTCGTACCCACTTGAGGTAAGGCTCAAGAGGGGTGTAATTTTTGTGTCCCAAGGTCGTACTGTCCACTTTGTTGGGCATTCTCCAAGCTCGGATAAACCTTTGTCGGAGTCCTTGGTTATCGTTGTCGAAGACAAAAACCAAGTCTGGAATCAGCATGTCATGTGGGTCATCCCTTCGGGCATACCCAAACTGTCTCAGAGCCAAGCAAGGGTTGTAGGTGATGCCTCCCCTAATGCCAAGTAGAGGGACATTAGGGAATTCCCCACAATAATCAATGATGATAACATTCTCTTTTGATCGAGAACACCAATGAATGTCTGAATGGGTAAGAGTCATCAATCGTTGTGACCACCTCAAACCTTGCTCATTCTTCAAAACTGATTGGGGAAGATGAGAAATAAACCATCTTGCCAGTAGAGGAGTGCAGCACATGAGAACACCTCTTTTCCTTATTGTTCGAGTGTGAAAAGAGTGGAGGGTATCCCCAAGCAATGTAGGCACCGGGTTGTGAGCCATGAAGATTTTGACAGCACTGACATCTATGAGTTGGTCAGGGTTTGGGAACAAGACCAACCCATATATGAGAAGAGCTACAATCTCCTCAAAAGCTTGTAGGTCTAGAGAATTCCAGCATTCTTGAGCTTTCTCAAACAGAAACTTTGACAAGAAACCCTTGACACCACTTCTGGTTTCCCTATGACTTGTGACATCTGATGGTTGCAAGTGCAGGGCTTGAGCAACATCTTCAGGCTTTGGATCTCTTTCCGTACCGTTGAAGGGTAGTTGATTGAGAATAGGAATCCTCAAGAGTTGAGAAAATTCTTCCAAAGTAGGCACAAGCTGGTAATCAGGAAATGTGAAGCAGTGGTGTAGGGGGTCAAAGAACTGGAAGAGAACTTTCACCATGTCTTCCTCAGTGTTGGTGTTGACTATGTTGAGAAGACGACCATGCCTCTCGGTGAATGGAGAATTCTCAAGAATCCTTGAAGCTAGCTCCTTTAGTTGTGGAGGAATTCTTACAAGGTTGACTTGGATAGTTTTCCTGCAAAGTGAATCCATTACCTACAAAACAGGAACAAAGATGAAAATCCAAAATCCTTGAAATGGTTAGTGGATGCATATGATGCTTCATGATGTCCATGATGTTATGCACAAGCATATATGTACAAATAAATCACACAAGTTCCTAGTTTAGGCTTGCATGGGGTTTCATAGGTAAGTACCCTCTTGAAGTTTAGTTGGCTCAACCTGTCCTAGAAATAGTAACTGGGTTCTAAGGAGCTCAATATCACTGGATTATTTTCTGTGTTCATTGTTTCAGTTTAGCCACTTTACTGGCGACCGAAATATTCCAAGAAAACAACCCTCAATGAGTGTAGTATCGAGTTTCTACCAACTTCGGACTGCACCAAAGTCGGTCATCTCACTACCCCTAAAAAGGCCAAGTTGGTCAAGTAAAGGTTCTAAAAGTCCATTAGTGCTTCATGACATCACTCAGCGGCCCCGTATTCTCTTTGATTAACTCAAAGGCTACTGGTACCCACAAATATGTCACACTAATATAGCTATTGCTTCAACCATGTCGGTATACCCCGCATAATTTCCACAACGTATTGCTATTTACCTATGAATGTTTCCCAAATACGGGTAGAGGATTCAAACCCAAACAATAGAACCAAAGTGTAAAGTATGCAAGTCAAGCAAGATAAGCATGTAAAGGTGATATAAAACCCTAAGGTAACCCCACTTTTATAGTTTTCCCCAGCAGAGTCGCCAATTCTGTGATGCGGTGGGAGAACTGACTTGAGGTTTTGCGTTTGTGTTCGCAAATGTTTCGGTTTAGCAAGAGTCGCCACCGACTTTTATTTTATCCAAAAGGAAAGGTAAAAAAGCACAAGAAAGACCTTTGAGATTGTTTTTGGGTTCGGGGGGTAGATTATGAAAAGGGAAGGTGTTAGCACCCTTTTCATCCATGGTTTTCCATGGGCTCTTAGTTACTTGTTTTAGATCACTTGCTTTGCTTTTCCAATTGTTTGAAATGGTGCTTTTGTGTGTGGTTTTGAAAGTATTATGAAAAGAGGCCTTTGTTTAGGCAACCTTTGTAATGATTCTTGTTTGAATGTATACAAAGGTGTTTGTCTTTTGAAAAATGTTTCAATGTTTGAAAGTTTGTTGGGAAAAATGTTTTGAAATTGTGTAATTGTTTTTGTTTGAAAATAGCAAGGATGGTTTGCAATTTGATCAAGTAACTAGGAGTTGTATACCCTACTCAAAGATATTTCCTACTCATTTTTATTCCTTTGATATTGTTGTTTTACCATTGTATTTGGTAAACAACCCTATCTTTGGATGTTAAACGGGACAGGCGTGGGTTATCGTATGACCATGATAACAATATTGCCAAGTATCTTAGCAAGTTTTTGAGAGACTAGATCATTTTGTTTAGGCAACCAAGATAGCATCATCGAGGGACTATGATCTTTTTGTTTTGTTTTGATTTTGCCAAGATACCTAGCATGCATGCCATGGCCATGTTTTTAAGGCAACAAGTGGGTGAAACCCTAGAGATGCTTGTGTGCATTGTGTTGTCATTTTTCATGCATTTTTGTCTTGTATTAAGTCATGCTATTTGTTTTGATTTTGGTCTTTGCATACAAATCCTAATTTACTACCATGGCATTTGAAAGCGATAAAATGCATAAAAGTTAATCTAAGACTATTACAACATTATTATGGGAAGGGGGTACAAGTTTGAATAGGGGGATATTGCTAAAAAATAAAGACCTAAAACTATTACAACCATATTGAATTTAATTTACAAATAAATAAATGGACAATTATTTAAATGTACAAATAAATATAAATATGCAAAGAATGTTTTTGTATTTATTTTATGTATGTAAAATAAATTTATTCATGTCCTAAAAATAAGAAAATAGAAAATGATTATTTTTGGAAAGGGTAAAGAAACCCTAATTTTTTATTTAAGAAAATAAAAGTATATTATTATTAGTAAACTATTTTTATGCCCAAAAAATAATAAAAATAATAAAATAAAAATTTAAAAATTAAGAAAATATTTTTGGTGATTTTTAATATTTAGAAAAAATAATAAAAGTCAGAAAATATAAAAGAAATGAAAAATATATAGAAATAAAAGAAATGGGTCAACGGGGTGCAGAAATTAAAGAGGGGGTGCAAATAGCCAGAACAACCAAGCCCAGCCTATGTTCCAACTTCATCCCTGTCCTTTGAACCAGAAAACGCGCGCTTTATGTACAAACTTGTAACTCCTGCATACGTGCTTAAAAACAAAATCTCGCAACATGAAAGTTATAGCTCATCATTACACGATTCTAATGATATAAAAAACTTGATCTAACTCTCAAAGACCAGAGAGAATTTTATCATCCCCAATTTCTGACCTAAAAATTTTAGCTTGTTCATCATCTAAATTCTCCTAGCTCAGTTAATATAAATACAATCTATGCATATGTACAACTCAAGGACATTAAGGGCTACATTTTTGCTTCACAAACCTAAGCCTAATGATTCCTAAATAAGGAGATAGAAGTTTGAAAATTACATGTTTCCGTCAAGTTCGAATATGGCAATGTTGCAACTTTTAGTGAGGCCTGAAGTTCTTTTGAGCTTGCTTGATGTTCCCTTGACCTTTCCCAATGCTTAGCTTGCTTTGAAATGGCTTGAATGTCCCTATAGAACTCAACCTGCAAACTCAGAAATTAAAAATGGTAAAGCTTGAAAATGAAGTTACATTTGCTGGACAGGGACTTGGGTAGCTTGGATGGGATGTATGCAATGTGTCTGAAGTGGTTTGGGACAAAACGCACGAGTGGGATTTGTTTTGGCTTGAGTTTTGTAGAGCTTGCCCTGTTTTGGGCAGAAATGGAGTTTTTGTGCTTAAGGGTGTTTGAGAGGCTTGGCAATCGTTTTTCAGGCTTGGTACAATATGTTGAACTTGTTTCAAATGGTTACAAAGCTTGGTTTTAACAAATGCACAAGTTATGTTCACTTTTGCAAGTTGGCTTGTTTTTGAAGAAAAGGTTGAGTTGACAAAGCCAAAGCTTGTACAGGCCTGCTTTTTAGCTGCACATAGTTGGTGTAATTTGCCTCAAGTTTTTGGACCTTGTTTGCAGTAAGAAATTGGGTCCATGGCTCAAGATAAACAAAATGACATAAAGCATGCTTTATCAAAGTAGTAATGTTGCCTTTTTGCTATTTTTGGATTAACTCTTTGTGTAATATTCTAAAGCTCAGAACAAAGCCTTTAACCAATGTATTTGCATTTAATTTATGAGTGTAGAAGGGATTAGAACCTGTAAACCAAGTACAAGCATGATCCAAACTAATTTGCAAGTTGTAACATGGTGCAAAATGCCTTGGCAAAAAGTGATAATTTTCCATTTTCAAACTTTCGATTCTCCATAACCATAAATGATCTTGGAGAGTTCTTGGACATTTTGGAAAGCTTGTAACATGATCTACAATCCATATTTGAAATTTATTTTGAGATTCCAATTGAAACTATGTGAAAAATTTCCATGAAGATAGGTCAAAATCCTGCCTAAACTAGGTCAAAATTTCACTAAGTTAAAAGTTTCATGGACCCTTATTCACAAAATCATAACTTGAGATCCAAGCATCTTTTGGGAAAACTTTGTGAATAAAAGTTGTATATTTTGTGTAGGACTATACCCTTCCTTTTTGGAAGTTTTGTTTGAATCCAAATGCATCATGGTGAAAAAGTTGGGAAAAGTTGGGAAAAAACAAGAAATTTTTATAACTTAGAAAATTTCTAAGTTATGAAAATTTTCCATTTTAAAGCCTAATTTCCAAAATTAAGTTTCTTGGTGAAAAAGTTTCATGTTTTGACACATCTTGATGAAAAATGACCCTTGGCACTTGATTTTGACCAAAAAGTCAAAGTTTGACTTTTCAGTGTAGAATTAATTTTTGATCAGTTGATTGGAAAATTCATCTGTCAATCCAATGCATTTAAGATCTTTTGAACCTTGTGATTAGGTAAATATGGTTCCATTGAGTCCTTGAAACCATGCTTGAACCCAATTTGCCACTGGCTAGGTTAAAAATCAGAAATTGTCTTTCTATAGTCAAAACCCTAAAAATGACCATTTTGCCCTTTTAATGATCTGATCAAATTTCTTGAGGAGTTGTGGTCCAAACTTGATCAACTGGTTCATATGAGTTTATAATGTTGATGTGGATCAAAAGTTATGAGGTTTGACTGTAAATTGGCCACAGTTGACTTTTTCCCCAATACAGCTGATTTTTAGGTCAACTGTCTAATTGACTGGGCAAAAATTTGATTCAAAGCTTGAAACTTGGTATGAGCAATCTTATAGGTCTAACATGAATTATGAAAGTCACATTAAGCATTGAAAGTCCAAAAATCCTTGTGCAAACTCAAAGCCTAATTTCAGGTCAATAGTGCAAGGAGATGTCTTGAGCAGAGCAAATCCTAATCTGGTCTTGAGTCCAAGCAGTCTTGTGAGGGGAAATCTTGATAAAATTAGAGGGAAAATTTTGGGGTACAACAGAAGGGTTTAAAGCATATGCCTAGAAGTGGAGAGATCTGGCCGGAAGAGTACAACCTCCTTTGTCTGACAGGGAGCTGGTTGATATGTTCATGGGCACTCTGACATGGCCTTTCTTTAATCACCTTATTGGAAGCTCCTCATCTTGTTTTACTAAGTTGATTCTAACTAGGGAACATGTCGAAAGTGGTATCAAGAGTGGAAAAATTCTAGTGGTTGCATCTTCGAGTGTTGTAAAGAAGACATTTAGCGGAAAGAAAGAAGTTAATGTTGTTTATGGCCAGAAGGGTCGTGTTAAAAGTGACTGCAACCAGCCTGTAGGAGCGGTGCTAATCTCTAATCCTACGCCTGTTAAACAACAACAACAATAGGGAAATCAACGTAGGTCATACGCACCAAGAAGACAGTTTACCAAGATCAGTATGCCAGTATCTCGGGAATTACAACATTTACTGAAAGCGGAGCTGGTTACATTAAGGGATCCTCCTCAGAATCCAAACACCTCCTCTCTTGGCTACAATCCAAATTTGAAGTGTGCTTACTATTCCAACAGTCCTGGGCACGACACCAATAACTGCTGGGCCCTGAAAAATAAAATCCAGGATATGATTGACAACAAAGAGATTGAGTTTGATCCTTCTGAGACATCGAATGTAATTATTAAACCAATCCTGAAGCATGATAAAGGCGTAAGTGCTATTGATGATGTTATTTATGTTTCTACTGTAAGTGAATTGGTTACTCCCCTCCCAATTATCAAAGATAATCTCTTGCAGGAAGGTTTATTTTTGGGTTGTATTAAAAGATGTTACTGTTGTGCAGCCCAATGCAATGGATGTAAGTTACTGAAGGAAAGCATTCAATGCCTAATGGACAATCATATGATTCTGGTTGAGAATATTCCGTCTGTTGAGAATCTATTTAAAGATTTATCTGTAATTTCTGGCACTCATATCAGGATCACTTCCAAAAGTCCTGTAAGGATTACTGCCAATCCAAAATCTGCTCCTCTGATAATCACCACACCTGGACCTATTCCATAATCTTCGGACAAAGTTATCCCGTGGAATTATGGATCTGATGTCTACTACCATGGTGTTAAGAAAGAACTACTGATTATTGAGAATAAAGGTAAGAAATTTGTTGATCCCGACATTGACAATATTGTTGAGACCATTAAGGTTACTAGAAGCGGAAGGGTTTTCCCCCTGGAAATCTCTTCGAATACTGTTTCTACACCAATTAAAGTTACTGCTACTAAGTCAACTACTGAGGCTCAGGGTAAAGAGCAAATAATGGAGCTTGCCCAGACGGAGGCACCTAAAGAAGTTGCAGCTGAAGACACCTCTAAGCAAAAGTTGGAAGAGGTATTGAAGATTATCCGTAAAAGCTATTATAATATTGTTGAACAGCTGGGGTAGACCCCCTCCAAAATCTCCATGTTATCCCTGCTACTGTGTTCTGAAGCCCGTACACAGGCTTTAGTGAAATTCTTGAAGTCCGCTCATGTGCCACAAGAAATTTCTGCTGATCAATTTGAAAGTTCTGTTGCTATCTTAACGAATGACAATGGGCTCGATTTTCATGATGCCGACTTGACTCCTGAGGGAAGAAATCATAACAAGGCCATGTATATCTCCGTTGAATGCAAAGGCACTACTCTGGCTCACGTATTGGTTGATAATGGTTCCTCGTTGAATGTTCTACCAAAAGGTGCTCTTGACAGACTGGATTGCAAAGGGGTTATTATGAAACCTAGTGACATTATAGTCTGAGGCTTTGACGGTTCAAAGAGAATGGTGCATGGATAGGTGGATCTTCTGATCAAGGTAGGTTCACAGGTCTTCAAATCTACTTTCTGCGTAATGGATATTCGACCAGCTTATTCTTCCTTACTAGGACGCCCCTGGATCTATGGGGCATGCACTGTTACTTCAACCCTACACCAAAAGCTGAAGTATCCCGTGCAGGGAAATGTTTTTATTGTTTGTGGCGGAGAGGAGTATATGGTGAGTCACTTAAACTCATTCTGGTATGTAGAGATGGTTGGCGAATTCATAGAGACTCCCTCTCAAACTTTTGAAGTAATCCCTTCTACCAGCACTGAAGATGTTACTGCTATTCCCAAAGTTACCAGGGTTCCTCCCATAATGTCTTTGTTGAAGGATGCTAAAGCTGCTATAGAGGAAAGTGGTTGTACTATTTGGGGTCAGCTTCCTAACATTTCGTGTAAATATGACAAATTTGGTTTGGGTTTCACTACAGAGGGTCAGAGGGTTGTTCGTCGTGCTTGTGCTGGAACACCACCATTTTGCAATAGCAACAACAGAGTCAACACTATAGAAGATGCTGACAGTGATTATGGCCTTAACAGTTGGATCTTACCACCATTAGCAACGAGCTCAGCAACTGGAAGACCAAAGACATTATCTCAATCTCCTTTAGTCAGGAGTAATAACTACTTTCTATTATATTGCTTACAAAATTTTGGTTATGTAAACTTTAAACAATGAATTTAAGCCTTGTGCCTTACCCGAGACACAACGGTCCATTTGTTAAGGGTTTTCATTTCATAAACATATTTTCATTTAATAAAGCATTGGATGTTTTGCATTCAAATTTTGTGCCCTTTGCCTTTATTTTATTTTTACCACTTTCAAATAGCTATGTGTTCTTACACACACCCACTCTAGATCTTGTTGACAACGATTATGCTATTGCCACTTATGACTTTCAAAATCCGATCTACCAAGCTGAGGACGAAGATGAGGAAGATTATGAAATACCTGGAGATCTTTCCAGACTGTTAGTGCAAGAGGAAAAGGCTATACAACCGCATGAAGAGCCAGTCGAGGTTATAAACTTGGGTACTGAAGCAGACAAGAAAGAAGTAAAGATAGGTGCCAACCTAGAAGGATGTATTAAGAACAGGTTAATTTAGATGTTGCATGAATATGTTAAGATCTTTGCTTGGTCATACGAGGAGATGCCAGGGATCGATATTTAAATTATTATTCATCGCCTGCCGATGAAAGAGGGTTGTTCTCCAATAAAGAAAATTTCATCGCATGCGTCCCGAGATGTCAGAGAAGATCAAGGTTGAGGTTATAAAGAAATTCAATGTAGGCTTCTTGGTTGTTACATCATATCCTCAATGGGTTGTAAACATGGTCGCAGTACCAAAGAAACATGGCAAGGTACACATGTGTGTAGACTAGAGGGATTTGAATAGGGCGAGCCCCAAGGATGACTTTTCACTTCCATATATTAATGTTCTGGTCGACAACACCGCTCAACATAAGGTATTCTCCTTCATGGATTGTTTTTCAGGGTACAATCAGATCAAGGTGGCGCTCGAAGACAAGGAGAAGACAACTTTTGTTACACAATGGGGCACTTCATGCTACAAGGTTATACCTTTTGGATTGAAGAACATCGATGCCACATATCAACGTTCCATGGTAGCTTTGTTCCATGACATGATTCATCACGAGATAGAGGTCTACATCAACAACATGATAGCAAGATCCTAGACTAAAGAGAAACATCTTGACCATCTACACAAGCTGTTTGAGAGGTTGAAGAAGTACGAGTTGAAGTTGAATCCGAACAAGTGCACCTTTGGGGTGAGATCTGATAAGCTCATGGGTTTCGTTGTCAGTGGTAAAGGTATTGAGGTTGATCCTACAAAAGTCAAAGCTATTCAAGAAATGACTACTCCCCGTACTGAGAAGAAAGTCATAGGTTTCTTAGGATGACTGAACTATATTGCCATATTTATTTCCCATTTGACCGCTACTTGTGAACCGATCTTCAAGTTGTTGAAGAAAGATAAAGTGGTAAAGTGGAATGACGATTTCCAGACAACCTTTGACAAAATCAAGGAGTACCTACAAGAACCTCCAATTCTGATGCCACCAGTTGAAGGAAGACATTTGATTATGTACTTAACAGTGTTAGAGAACTTAATGGGGTGTGTATTGGGCCAACATGAAGAGTCTGGTCAAAAAGAGCATGCAATATACTACCTTAGCAAATAGTTTACCGAATGGGAATACTCACTGCTCGAGAAAACTTGTTGAGGTTTGGCTTGGGCTGCTCACCGACTAAGACAATATATGCTGACTCATACTACCTTATTGATCTCTAAGATGGATCCAATCAAATACATATTCGAGAAGCCAGCTCTCTCCAGAAGGATAGCCCGATGGCAAATGGCCTTGATAGAATACGACATTCAATACACCACTCAGAAAGCAATCAAAGGAAGTATATTGGCATATCATTTGGCTCATCAAGTCGTAGACGACTATCAGTCTATGAATTTTGAGTTCCCGAACGAGAATATTATGCTAGTCACATATTATGAAGAACCTGGATTGCATAAAGACCTGAACCAGGATCCAGATGGACTATGGTTTTCAATGGAGCTTATAACTCACTTGGAAACATAATTGGTGCTATAATTATCTCTCTCAAGGGTTGCCATATGCCCTTTACTGCCATACTTTGCTTTGGTTGTACCAATAACATGGCCGAATATGAAGCGTGCATCATGGGTATTGTTGTACCCCAATTTTTACCCCTAAGATCCCTTCATCATACCATATTTATTCAATCACAACAAGATCACATTAGGGATATTGGTTCTCCTCCCTATCTTTAGCTTTGCTCTTTGAGGAATCACCAAGCACCTTGACTTGTTTTTCTTTTGTGATCATGCATGTTTTATTTTGACTTTCCTTTTAATTAATAAAATGAAATGTTAGTTTGTCTTACTTGTTAATAATGTAGGTAAAGGCAATGTGGCTTGGCAAGTTGATCCATGGGTTCATGAGTTTATTTCCATGCCCTGGTCAATGAAGTTTGAGAAATTAAATTGAAGTTGTTTTGGAATAAATGGAATGGAAAGGTTTATTTTGGTTCACCACATTTCAAAGTTATTAAGATTGATTCAAAAGTACAAGGGGTTAATTGAAGAAGTTATCATGGTTGGACAAGGCCTTGTTCCCATTGGTCACAAGTGCATATTTCTTTCAATTATCAACATATGGAAGTGTTTTTGGTTGCTATGAGTTCTCATTATCATCCCCAACAACTTCTATTTACAAAGCAAAAGTGTTGGTACAAGAAGGTTGATCAAAATTGTCAAAGTTCCTCAAAGCATTTTCTTGATCTATGAGCTAGGGTTTTGAACTTCAAAGAAGTATATCTTGCTCATCTTTTGGTATTTTTGAGTGATTCAAAAAACATTCTTATCTTCAAAGAGTTATTAACAAATCACTTCAAAAGTTTCAAGGAGTTTTCATGTATAAGAAACTTGATGATGAAGAAATATTACAAGTCCTCCAGATGAACCCCAAATTTCCCATGTGTGACTTCAAATGATCATAACTTGGTCATCTTTTATCACATTGAGCCCACTCTTTTTCCATAATGATCTTGATGATTTGAACTTATTCCTTCTTTTATATGCAAAGTGAGAAAATGGATGGAAGATTCCTTGAGGATACACAAGATTATAGGTCATTTCATGAGTTTTTCCAACTTCAACAATTCATAACTCTCTCAATTTTTGGAGATTTTGAATGGTTAAAGTTTCAAAATTTCGTTCAAGAGGTCTCTTTCATGCCATCTTTTTTGTTCAAGAGAAAATTCCAAGGGGAAGGCCATGTTTGGATGCAAAACATTATAGGTCACTTTTGAAGAAAAACTTGAAATATTTCTAAGTATGGAAAGTCAACTTCTTTTTTCCAACTTTGACTCATTGCAACTTTCAGCTAAAACATCCATTTTATTCCATTATTTTCCCATTGCATAGCTTGTAATCTCATCTTTCTAAAGCTTCAAGAATCATGCCCTAAGACCCCTTGAGTTGAAAATACCATTGTTTTGAAATTGGTAACTTGAAACTGAATTTCTCACCAAGTCAGGATTTTGAAATCTATAATGTGGCCTCTAATCACAAGAGTTGTGCGTGTTTTTTATTTAAACTTGATTAACAAACTTGCCAGAAGTGTTTAGCACTTCAAAATGCAAAGATTGGATGAGTTTTGGTGAAAATAAGATCACACTTCACTCGTGTCCAAAATCCACACGAATTCCCTCCAAAATGTATTATTCACTCTTCCTTTTGATCCCATTTGCTTCTCCTATAAATACATGAGCTATCCCATTCATTTTCTCAAGCTTGAACATCCAAAATCACCCTGCTAAACTCATTTCATAACTCACTTTCTGCAACTTCAAAATTAGTGTTCAAGCTTTTTTCAATCCATTTTTTCTATCAATTCACCTTTCTTGATCTCCTCTGAAGCTAACCGTACAATTACTTTCAAGAATCATGACCTATATTGATCCATAGAAGTCCATTTACAGAGCTTTGCAACTGAACTTCAATAGTCGCAACACTTGCTTTTAACTGGAAATACGTTTTGACCATGAAATTTCAAATTCCTTTTCAAAACTTTCCTTCCAAATTGCTTGAGCTACAATTTATATAAATTTCTCGCGAAGGTGTGGTTGTCTTCGTCTTGAAGAGACGAAGCGAATGACATAGGTATGAGCTTCTGATTTTACAGTTTGAGAGACCCGTAATTCACGTTGGCTGGAGGTTGAAGATGATCAATGTGTCATCTTCCAACCAATGATGGCGTGCCATTTGTATTTTTTGAAAATCTGATTTATATTTGATTTAGTGTTTTATTCAGTAATGACCATGATATGCATAACACGCCAGATCCCTTAGATTTGATTACTAATGTATTTTAACTCTCATCCATTGGTCCACATCTTTTTTGTTTTTATTTTATTTTCTGATTTTTAGATTTAATTGTTTTAAACTTCAAAAAATCATAGAAAATTCATTTTTAGTCCAAAAATCATAGAAAATTCATTTTTAGTCCAAAAATCCAAAAAAAAAATTATGAAAAATATTTTTGATTTTTCTCTTTCTAATTTGTATTTTTTTACAATTTTATTTTGTGTTTTGATATTTTTTTATAAATTTTCACTTTATTTGAATTGTTTTAAATGTTTAAAAATACTTTTATGCATTTTTAAATTCTAAAAAAAATGGAATGATCCAATAATATTGTGACAAATATTGGTGACCTTATTTATTTTTTATTTCTGACTTTAATATTTTTTTATCATTTTTGGCTTATTTTACTCATTTCTTTTAATTTTTAAAAATAGTTTCTGACTTTAAAAAATTACCAAAAATTTTATAAAAATATTTGAGTCCTTTTTTGGTTTTTCTATGGTCTTACTTAATTTTTCTTGATTAATTTGAACATAGTTGATCTTGGGTTGAATTTTTTATCATGAACATTGTTAACATCATTGGATCCATGGTGTTGAGTCTAACTCCATAAAAATGGATGAATGATTTTAATAATAGCTTGATTAAATTTTAATTTAAATTTGGTTTGTATATTCTCTCCAACCCCTCTTCATCCCATCCTCTTCTTATTGCACTAAGTGTTATTGGAGCATGATCTCTATATCATGTCTCAAAACAAATGGTGCATAGATTATTATTGACCGACCTTAAAATAGGTGCGACTTCTATATAAGTCCACTTACGATTGCTTAACATAGCGCTAAATTTTATCCCGATTCGAATAAATGATCATTCATGGCCCAACCTATGTTTGCAAGCCCAAGTATGTTAATTTGATCTCTTTGATCCAATAACCTTGAGATTCATTGTGTGGAGGCTTTGGTTCTACCAAACCTCTAATGGATCTACATCACTTTTGGTCAACGCGAATCACTTAAACATCGTTGATCATTAAAGGTTACTTTTGAGGATTCCAAAATGGATGATATACTTGACAAATAGCAAATGCAACTTATTGTATGGAGGCTTTGGTTCTACCAATCCTCTAATGAGTTCCAAATGCAAGTTTCAAGATGGTCATCCAACTAACGGCTAATTATTAATAATTGACTTTATTTTGTGTTTTTATTTTATGCTCTTTAATTTTATACACCATTTACTTTAGCATTTATATTTCATGTTATTTTTCATCTTTGCTCACTTGAGCCCCTTTATATTCTTGTCATTTTTATTTTTCTCACTTGAGCTTGTCTTTTCATGTTAAAGATACCTAATAATCAACATAAACCATAAAAAACGTTAATGATACTTAGACTATTTGGTTACTATCCTTGGCATTATGGAGTATTAGACTTTTTGGACTTAGGATTAGAGACCTTGGCAATGTTGGAGACCTTTTGACCTTAATTGACATTTTGTCTGCAGTTCTTGAGGTCTACCTCAAGACATTGGATTGTTTGTTTATTTTGTGTGCAGGTTATTGTGATTACATACTTTGTTTGTAATCTGGAATTCACCTGTATACAGCCGTTACTCTGCCCAATTTTTGTGAAGACTTAATACACTTGAAGTTTGGTTCTCTAAAGAGGTCTAGTATCTTTGCTTGTTTGGTTTCAATCCAAAGAATGTGAATTCTATCTTGACTCATAATGTCAAGTATTGGCTTCTTGTTGGTTAGATGGTTCTTATCCCTATCTGTTACCTTAGGCTTTAGGATAGTCTCTTCTTCTCCTCCAAACTTCTTTAATTTCAAAAATCTTCTTCCTCCTTTTGAAAACTCTTCTTGTTTTGAAACTTGAACCACTTTCATAATAAACTTGGACTTAGGTCCATGCATTTTCAAAACATTTTCATAAATAAAATTCAATCAACTTAATAATACCTTGACATTTTTTATGAGAAGACTAAAAGTCAATCAATCTCATTTCAAACTATTTTTCCACTTTGGCTTTTTATTTTAAAACTTTTATCAAAAGATTAGACTCTTGTCAATCCTTGTAGTGATGCAAACAATTATACTTCTACAATATGTAGTGAAGTGAGATATTTTCCACTTGGGTGTTAAGTGAGGCATTGTTGATTTCAAAATCCAAGCCATATCCTCCACTTTGAGATGATGCAAATTCTCCTTTCTCATGATTGTGGGTAGTAAGTATGTTTTCCACACGGACAATGAGAAAGATGTCTTATCTCATAAAACTAACCAATGCACTTGTGTTTAGAAATTTTTTAAAAGAGGAACTACGTGTACCCTGATCCCCTATTGCACGGAAGGTGGTACGTAGGCACTAAAGGTTCACAACTGCGGCAGGTGCAAAAATCATAAAAATATATTTCTTTTCTCACCTCCACCATCTATTTCTATACAACATATTTAGTAGCCAAAATATACAGATTTATAAAGAGGTTCATACGGAGTACCATAGATGTTTAGGGTGCTAATACCTTCGCTTTTAATAATCAACCCCCTTACCTTGAATATTTCCCCCTCTTTTTGGGTTACTCGCTCTTTTCCCATTCATTTGGAAACAATAAAGAGCGGTGGCGATTTTTATTTTGATTTGTATAAGTCTAGTCAATCCAATGTCTTAGTCTTACACATTTCTACCGCTACAGAAAAATGGTGACTTCACTAGGGAAAGATTAACCTCTTGCTGATGCATCCCTAAGTGGGTTAAACCAATATTTGTCTATATACGTATATGTGCTATTGTTGTTTATGTGTTATATGTTGTATATATTTTTGTCTGGATTTTCCTGGCTTTCAGGGTGCTTGGTGATTACTTATAAGTCCTATACCCAGACTTGGGCAAACTTTAAGATAAGACGGGCGGTATAGTCATTTTAACTTTGAGGGATTAATCCCAAAAAAGGAGGCATGAGATCCCTCACTCAGTGGATGCCTCTTTGATTGTAGTGTCGTTTACCAAGTAATCGAGAACATGTATTGCTTTCAACCTGGGAGCCTGCTGAAGTTGAGGACCGTAGAATACCTATCCCATCTTGGCCTTTTAGGTGTAGTGCGGAAGCTATGACAGAGTAATTTGGAAATAGTTGTCACGCGATACTACGCTCAGACGATTTTTTCTTGAGAATATTACTAATTACTGAGTTAATCGAGAAGTTGGTAATATCCGAAGGAAGGATGTAAACTCTGGGAACCTCTAGAACCTTGTTCGACAGGTGATAACTTTTAGACCATACCTTATGGGTAGTACCTTCGTCCTCATGCTCGTGACGTTGAACCTATGAACCCTATGTTTGTGATATTGTGTGTGATTGTTGCATCATACATCCATGCACTCATAAGCATCTTTTGAAGAAATTTTATTTCAAGGGACTTAAAAGTTGACCATTTGTGAATATCTCAGGTACTTTTTGACCATGGATTCTTGAAAAATAAATACCGGAAAATACAGTTTCAAAGATCCCAAGATAGATGAGTTGATCAGTCTAATTCTCGAGATTGAGTGTTCTACAGATTTTCGGAAGAAGTATGGATCCATCATTCCTCTCATGAAGCTTAGGACGAAGGAGGGTATTCTCTCGACCTTGGTCTCCTGGGAGATGTTTCAGAATGATCTACTTCATCAATATTGATCAGCAATTTCCGATCTACTTCATCTCCCAGAAGATTAAGGTGAATCTGGCTCATCTGTTGTTTAACCATCTAAGGACTAGTGTTAAAGAAACCAGAGAAGAGGAGCGCACAAAAAGGGACTGGATACCCCTAGGAAGGCTTATATCAGATATTCTAACATAGAATAAGCTGATTGATCATTTAACAGAAGCTCAAGAGATCAACTCTTTGGAAGCTACTGTTGGCAAACAGTTGAATGCAAAGAATCTGAAGAAAATGAAATTAATTGAGAACATCAAGAAGGAACTCAGTGTCACTTCTTTTGCAACAATCTCCAGCAGAAGAATCCCTCTGGATAACTTTCCCTTGTTCTCAGATATTGATTCTAAACCTGATATAATAGTCAGATATCTGGATGCATGCAAGGAGGATGGTACAACACCAGATTTGAACATTCAGGATCTACAACAGAAGGCTCCGGAAGTTGTGCTGAAGAAAACCAAGAAAAGGAAAGTTGTAGCAGAAGGATCATCCCAGCTGACTCCTAAAAAGAGAGGTAATCATTCTTCTGTAATTGTTTTAAACTCAATTTCTATATCAAAATCTATACCAATTCCCACTCAATCAGAAAACCCCACACCACAAACATTTGATGACTTTGACATTGAAATCGACCCCTCAGAAACCTTAACTCTTAGAAGATCTCGCTCCCTACCTCCAAATCCAAATATTGAAGCAACCCAACAAGAACTTACAAAAGTTCTGTCAGATATAAAAACCTTTGATCAACATACTTCTTCTCTCATGCCAGAAAATCCAAACCCTAAAACCACCACAGAAGCACCACAACCAGAAATTCCCCTCTCTTCACAACCAAAAATACCACTACCTCCATCTCCTCAACCAGAAATTCATCCACCTTCTCCATAACCTGAACTATTTCAACCAGAAGTTCAAACTTCTGAGGCTCAACCTTCTGAATCCTGTGAACCAGAACCTCATAACGATCAATCAAACCAAACTGTTGATTCTGATACCATTCCCATTCCTAGAATCACTGAACCTCTGGCCATCCGTATGCCCCTAACCATTCTGGATATTCCCCAAATTCCCTCTTCACTAGAATCAACTCCACCAAACTCCCCAACTAGTCCAATAATAATTCCTGACTCTCCCACTCCCTCACCAAAGAACAATTCAGATGACAACATCAAGACTGACATTGATTTAACGGTTTTTGAACGTCTTGCTGCCATAACCCACAAAACAGCTATCCCAAAACCAAAACCATCTGAACCCTCTCCAGATGTTGGTACCAGCTTATTGATATTTGAAACAGAAGTACAGAAGTGGATCACTTCTCTGAAGCAAGCTAGTCTTGAGCTGATTGATCCTGCTGCATCAGACTACCTTTGGACAAGGTTCAGAAGATGGGTAGGTTCTGAAACTCATAAGATGCAAGAGCAGAGCTACGGACAAGTTCAACAGAACTTCAGTAATCTACTGAAAGTAATTGAAGATCAAGTTCTGAGCCAACTGCTCAAGGAAGAAGTTCTCCCTCTGGACAATGCTCCCTGGTCTAAACATCGTCCAACATACAAAGTTCAACCAGAGTCAGAAGATCACAATTTGACTGATACTCCAGAGCAGATGATTCTTGTTGAAGAACTGGGTCAAAAAGAGGATATTGCAGAAGGCTCTGGGAAGCATCCAGTTTCTGAAGATCCTCAAGCTTCCTCCTATGAAAGGCAGACTCTAGAAGACCTGAAAAGATCTGATATGTTGATGAAGGAAAGAATGGATAAACAGGACAACAAAATTGATGAAATCACGAGCATGTTAACCCAGCAACAGGAAACCAACATCCAGATCAAGAGCATGTTGGAAGCTTTGTTCACGCGTCTTTCTCCTCCCTCTTAGAATTTCCTCATTTTTAAAACATGTTTATCTATAATATTCTTACATTGCTGTTGTTCTAAACTTATCGTTGCTTCTGGTTTTTAATATAAATGCATTTTGGCTCTGATTATATGTTCTTTTTGATAACTGACAAAAAGGGGGAGAAAGAATGATATTTTTCAATAATGGATTACTGAGACATAAGTCTCAGACATTCTGATCTATTTAAATTTCTCTCTTCTGAAAAGCTTGAACATGTACAAAACTCTGATGAAAGATACATTAAGGTTCTGATGCTCAAAGACTCATGGAATTCAAGGGAAGTAATCAACTCAGGGGGAGTTTTCTTCTTAATTCTATACTTTTTATTCTTTATTTTTAATTGAAAAATCTGGTTTTTGTCATCATCAAAAAGGGGGAGATTGTTAGAACATAGTTTGATTCTACAACCCTTGATTAGAGTTTTGATGATAACAAAATACAAAGAATAAATAAATTCAAAGATATATATATAAAACAAATATGCTTCTTAAAATTATGGTTTGTATATACAGAAGTTCTTATGGAATCCGCATCAGAAGATCAGTAATATGTGCTACACGCTGAAGCCACCAGATTATACGTTGAAGCTTGATGACCAGAATCTGCGCATAAACAAATACACTCTGACTCTGATCAAAGATCTTTACCAAGTCATCAATACTTTGAAGCGTTATCATAAGTTAAAGCAAAGAAGACTCTGAAGCATTATTAATTATTCAAGACAGAATTAAATGCTAACGGCTCTCTTCAGACAAGATCATCCTCAAAAGGAAAGTGCGTTATTGTCATTAAACTGGCTTTATAGACAACGTATCTTTGCCTTGCCTATATAAACAAGTATGCTTGAGAAAAGATGCACGCATGCACTCACATAATTTGCTAAGCTTTCAAAACCGCTTATTCAAACGCTTTAAGCAAATTCAGTTTACTCCAAGCTTAAGTTGTGTAATTATCACAGTTGTGATATATTGTTTTGTTAGAAAACGTTAACACATCCTTGTTCAATTATTTGTAAAAGATTTCCTTGAGATAAACCGGTTTGTGGTTATACTCAAGAAAACTTTAATAGTTGTTAAAGTAGCTGTTGTAATTCTTTGAGAATAGTGGATTAAGACCTCGTTGGAGAGAGGCGAAATCACCTTGACGGGTGGACTGGAGTAGTTTGAGATCAAACGAACCAGGATAAAAATATTGTGTTGTCAAGGCATTTGTTTTAAGTTTTACAATTCAACCCCCCCCCCCCCCCCTCTTGTGTTTTTCACATCTTCAGAATTATCTACAACCCTGTTCTTACACGACGACAACTTGGTTATCTGATGAGGGATAAACCAAATAATATTCATTTAAGTGGTTTCTTCCGGAAGGAGGGAGAAGACCATAAGGAAGCTAGGAAGCAGATTGCGAAGGCCTGGCTTCACATTCATAGGAAGAGTAGGAAAGACTTGGCACCTAGGGGGTTGTTTCTTTGGAGCCTTATCTTCAGTGGGTCTAAACGAGAGCTATTCAGTTGAAGATGTCATATTCCCGGGAAGCACCTATGCTCGATTTGTTTGTGAAGACCACTCCTCCCCTATTGGATGATGTGGAAGAACTACAACTTTCTTTGGTCAGGATGCAGCAGGAAAAGGATGCTTGGAAGAATAAGTGCCAAACTTTAGAGATTTCCTATAGAGCAGACTTGAAGGAGAAAGACGACTTGATTGATATTCTTGAGAGTCGGGTTATAGAGACAATGGAGAGGCAAAGGGATTTATTTTCTCCTAAGCCTCAGTCAGATGCTAGTTGCTCACTTCCTGATTCAGGTGATTGGAAGGAGGTTGCCACCAGATATGCAGAATAAAACCAGAGGATAAAGGCTCAGATTTCCAGGCTTACAAGGAAGCGCCAACATATAGAGTGATCTCTATCAGCTTTACTTCTTAGGATTTTAGACTTTATTTTCATCTAGTACTTGGGATTACTGAAACTTATAATCCATTTTGAAGTTATTATAATAAATTTTTTCCAGTATTTCAAATGTGTTATTACTTTGATATTTGCAATGTGTCTATAAATCTTTAAGTCCCATGAAATATTAATAATAAAACAAATCATGTGCATTGCATATCATGCATCATATTACACATATTTCTTGCATTTTTATGCATATCCATGTGTCTTACCAAGCTTCTTTACTTTGTTCAGTAAGTTGTCTTACCACTACAATACTCGAGCTAATTTCAGAAGGAAGATGGACAACTTAGAACAAGAGAATTGCGAGTTGCGCGAGGAAGTTTATGCTCTAAAGGCCGGAATGGCCAATCTCACCGCTCTGATGGAATCTCTGGTGGCTGCTCATAATGAGACACCGAGTGTTCAACCTCAACAGACAAAGGTTACTATTGAAGCTCCGACTGCTCATATGTCTGCTACTCCAGCTGTTGTTCAGAATCGCATGCCTCAAGGTTATCCATGGGAAATACCAGAAAACTTTGTGCCTGAAGGTTTCAATATTGGTCCTCAAGATACTCCAGTTGTTCAGACTACTGTTACTCCTGTACCTCCTGTAGTGTATGTCGCTCCTGCTGCACCTCCTTCGGTGAATATGGTCCCATTTTCTAATGATGATTGTGTCGTCCTTTTCCTCCACCAAGTTAAGGCTTGGTCTCTATGATATAATGGATGATTTTCAAGACCAGTTTGACAAGATACAGAGGGAGATGAAGGCCCTCAGGGGAAAGGAATTGTTCGGGAAGAATGTGAATGATTTATGCTTGGTCCCGAATGTCAAGATACCTGTGAAGTTTAAAGTCCCGAAATTCGAGAAGTACAAGGACAACACTTGTCCACGTGCTCATCTTGTGATGTATGTAAGAAGAATGTCTACCCACACTGATGGTCAGCATCTGCTGATTCAATTTTTTCAAGATAGTTTGATGGGTGCTACGTTGAAGTGGTATATGAGTTTAGATAGCGTCAATATCCATACTTTCAACAACTTGGGAGAAGCATTAATCAGACAATAAACAATATGGACATGGCGCCTGACTGTGATCAACTCAGGGCCATGGTCTAGAAGGACATGGAATTATTCAAAGAATATGCACAAAGATGGGGTGAGGTAGCCGCCCAAGTGATTCCTCCCATGGAATAAAAGGAGATGATTAAGATTTTCTTGAAGACTTAGGGTGCTTTCTACTATGAGAGGATACAAAGAAGATACAAATGTTGTTACTGAAATGTTGTTATATGTTATATGTATGTTTGTCTGGATTTTCCTGGTTTTCAGGGTGCTTGGTGATTACTCATACGTCATATACCCGGACTTGGGCAAACTTTAAGATAGGACGAGAGGTATAGTCATGTTAACTTTGAGGGAGTAATCCCAAAAAAGGAGGCATGAGATTCCCTAATCAGTGGAGGCCCCTTTGACTGTAGTGTCGTTTACCGAGTAATCGGGAAGACATACTGCTTTTGACCTGGGAGCCTGCTGAAACTGAGGATTGTAGAATACTAAACCCATCTTGGCCTTTTAGGTGTAGTGTGGAAGCTATGACGGAGTAATCCAGAAATAGTTGTCACGCGATACTATGCTCGGACGAGTCTTTCTTAAGAATATTACTAATTACCGAGTTAATCGAGAAGTTGGTAATATCCAAAGGAAGGATGTAGAATCTGGGAACCTCTAGAACCTTGTTCGGCAGGTGATAACTTTTAGACCGACACCTTATGGGTAGTACCTTCGACCTCATGCTCGTGATGTTGAACCTATGAACCCTATATGTGTGATCTTGTGTGTGATTGTTGCATCATGCATCCATGCACTCATAAGCATCTTTTGAAGAAACCATATTTTAAGGGATTTAAAGGTTGACTATTTGTGAATATCTTAGGTACTTTCTAACCATGGATTCTGGAAAGAGAAAGACCAGCAAATATAGTTTCAAGGATCCCAAGATAGATAAGTTGATCAATCTAATTCCTGAGATCGAGTGTTCTGCAGACTTTCAGAAGAAGTATGGATCCATCATCCCTCTCATGAAGCTGAAGATGAAGGATGGTTTTCTCTCGACAATGGTCCAATTCTATGATCTGATGTATCATTGCTTTACTTTTCCCGACTATCAGTTGATGCCTATATTGGAGGAGTATTCTTATCTCTTAGATTTACCTGTTATCGATAGTGTTCCTTTTATTGGTTTGGAGGGTGAGCCAAAACCATATGAGATTGCTGCTTTGATTCATCTGGGGAAGTCTGAGGTGGAAGCCCATATGACTACTAAAGGAGGGATTAGAGGATTACCAGCTCAGTTCTTACTGGATAAAGCTCGTTACTTTTCCAGAATGAAAAGTACAGTTTCTTTTGAGGCCATCTTTGCTCTACTTGCTTACGGGTTGTTCTTATTTCCTAATGTGGACAAGTTTGTCAACATTAACGCTATCAGGATTTTCATGATTGGAAACCCATTTCCTACACTGTTGGGTGATGCTTATTACTCTATTAATCTTCGAAATTCTTATCATGGGGGAATGATTATCTATTGCATGCCTCTATTGTACCAGTGGTTTATCTCTCATATGCCTCAGTCTGATGCTTTTTGGGATGTCAAAAAGGAACCCTATTGGGCTCCTAAGATCATGGCACTTACTCACTCGGATATTGGTTGGTATCATCGAGCCTATCAGGAAATAGAGATTATTGACAGTTGTGGTAGTTTCCCCAATGTACCTCTTCTTGGTACAAAGGGAGGAATTAACTATAACGCTGTTCTTGCACAGCGACAGCTTGGTTATCCGATGAGGGATAAACCGAATAGTATTCATTTGAGTAGTTTCTTTCTGAAGGAAGGGGAAGACCATAGGGAAGCTAGGGAGCAGATTGTGAAGGCCTGGCGTCACATTCATAAGAAGGGTATGAAGGATTTGGGACCTAGGGGTGTTGTTTCTTTGGAGCCATATCTTCAGTGGATCCGATCAAGAGCCATTCAGTTAAAGATGTCGTATACCCGGGAGACACCTATGCCTGATCTGTTTGTGAAAACCACTCCTCCCTTATTAGATGATTTGGAAGAACTGCAACTTGCTTTGGTTAGGATGCCACAGGAAAGGGATGCTTGGAAGAACAAGTTCCAAACTTTAGAGAGTTCCTACAGAGCATACCTGAAGGAGAAAGATGACTTGATAGAGATCCTTGAGAGTCGGGCGGTAGAGTCTATGGAGAGGCAAGGGGATTTATTTTCTCCTAAGCATCAATCAGGTGTTGATCACTTACTTCCTGATTTAGATGATTGGAAGGAGATTTCCATCAGACATATGGAAGAAAACCAGAGGTTGAAGGCTCAGATTGCCAAACTCACGAGGAAGCACCAGCGTATAGAGTGATCTCCATCAGCTCTTTTTCTCAGGATTTTAGATTGTATTTTCATCTTTGTACTTGAGATCATTGAAACTTGTAATCCATTTTTAGTTATTATAATAAAAAAATTCAGTATTTCAAAAGCGTCATTACTTTGATGTTTGCAATATGTCTATAAACTTTAAATCCCTTGAAATATTAAATAATGAAGTAAAAATAATCATATGTATTGCATATCATGCATCATATTGCACATATTTCTTGCATTTATTGTGCATATCCATGTGTCTTAACAAGCTTCTTTACTTCATTCAACAAGCTGACTCATCACTACAATAATATGGCTAATTTTAAGAAGAAGATGGACAACTTAGAACAAGAGAATCGCGAGTTGCGCGAAGAAGTTTCTGCTTTGAAGGCCGGCATGGCCAATCTGACTGCTCTGATGGAAGCTCTGGTGGCTGCTCAGAATCAGCCACCGAGTGTTCAACCTCAACCAACAAGGGAAACTACTAAAGCTCAGACTGTTCCCGTATCTGCTACTCCGATTGTTGTTCAGAATAGCATGCCTCAAGGTTATCCATGGGGAATGCCAGAGAATTTTGTGCCTGAAGGTTTCAATCTTGGTCCTCAAGATACTCCAGTGGTTCAGACTATTGTTACTCCGGCACCTCCTGTGGTGCATGTTGTTCCTGTTGCACCTCCTTCGGTGAATATGGTTCCGTTTGTTAATGATGATGTGTGTCGTCCTTTCCCTCCACCTAGTGAAGACTTGGATCTTTATGACAGAATGGATGATTTTCAAGAGCAGTTCGACAAGATGCAAAGAGAGATGAAGGTCCTCAGGGGAAAAGAGCTATTTGGGCAGAATGTGAATGAGCTAAGTTTGGTCCCAAATGTTAAGATACCTGCTAAGTTTAAGGTCTCGGAATTCGAGAAGTATAAGGGCAACACCTGCCCTCGTGCTCATCTGGTGATGTACGTGAGGAGAATGTCTACCCATACTGATGATCAACGTCTGCTGATTCACTTTTTTCAGGATAGTTTAACTGATGTTGCATTGAAGTGGTATATGAGTTTGAACAACGCCAATATCCATATTTTTAAAGATTTGTGAGAAGCATGCATCAAACAATACAAGTACAACATGGACATGGCGCCTGACCATGATCAACTTAGGGCCATGGTTCAAAAAGACAGGGAATCATTCAAAGAGTATGCACAGAGATGGCGTGAGGTAGTCGCCCAAGTGATTCCTCCCATGGAAGAGAAGGAGATGACTAAGATTTTATTTAAGACGCTGGGTTCTTTCTACTACGAGAAGATGGTAGCAAGCGCACCAAGTGACTTTACTGAGATGGTAGGAATGGGTATCCGCTTGGAAGAGGCTGTAAGAGAAGGACGTTTGACAAAGAGTGAAGGATCTGGAGGTGCGAAGAAGCCATCTTATGGGTTTACCAAAAAGAAAGAAGGAGATGCAAATGCCGTTATGCAAGAGAGGAGGGTAAACGCTCCTAGAAGAAATTATCAGCGTCATCAGCAAGTCTCCTTAGTTACTCTTGTTATGAATGTCGCTCCAATTACCGTTACTTATCAGAGACCGTCCTAGCAGGGGAATCAAGGGTATAATCAGAGAAGGGAAATTTATGACCCTATTCCCATGAGTTATACAGAGGTACTACCAGCATTGATTCAGAAAAAGTTAGTCCAGACACGACCACCTCCTGTTGTACCATCACCATTGCCTTGGTATTACAAGGAAGACCAAACATGTGCTTTTCATCAGGGAGCACCAGGGCATAGTGTTGAGAATTGTTATCCTTTGGAGAATGAGGTACAGAAATTGGTAAAGTTTGGTGTTCTATCTTTCAAGGACATGGGGCCTAATGTGAAAGATAATCCTCTACCCAAGCACGGGGGGAGTAAATGTTGTAAATATGGTGGCCGGTTGTCCAGGCGACTTCCGGATTTTTGACATTAATCTGGTTAGAGGAGATTTGGTGAAAATGCACGCAGACCTATATGAATTTAGCTACTACACGCATGACCATTCCGGTTTTGCTACTTGTAGTACAGATATACAGGGTTGCAATAAGATAAAGGCTGATCTACAGAAGATGATGGATGAGGGCCTCATTCACATAATCAGGCCTAGGGCAGAGTATGAAGAGGAAGTGAATATGGTTTCTGGATGTGCTGGTGAATTCAGAATTTTTGATGCAGAGCATTTGAATGAGGACCTCGTGCAGTTGCATGCTACCTTCTGCCACACGGCTGGTCAGGTGGAGCACCAATATGGATCTTTCCTAGTTTGCCGTCGAGATCCCCGAGGATGTTCAATCGTGAAGGAGGGTGTTCAGTTGCTGTTAGACAATGGAACTATCAAGATCACGGGTCAGAGGGATGATTATCATGAGGTTAATATGGTTGGAGTTTGTTTAACAGAAGAAGAGTCAGAGGAAGAGTATACTTCCGCGGATGAGTATTTTTCTTCATACAAAGATTTGTTTTTCAGAAATGACTTATTGACGACCGGTTATGTTGAAGAAGGGGTAAACGTCATTGTGCCTTATTTTGGCAGACCCGCTCATTTTGAGGTGGAGTATCATAGCAAGCCAGCTCTTAACCCATTGGTAATTAGTTTGCCATGTCCTATCCCCTACAAGTCAGATAAGGTTGTGCCTTATAAATACAACGCTACAATCTTAGAAGACGGGGTGGAAATTCCCATCCAACCAATTCCCGATGTTAGGAATATAGATGAAAATAGTAGGGTGACCCATAGCGGTCGTGTGTTTATGCCAGTTGTTCGAAGAGATGTTGCTGTTGGAAAGAAAATTGCCGAGAATGATGAACCTAAGAAGGTGTTGTACCCCAAATTTTGACCTAAGACGTCGTCTCCTATCTGCATCTTTACATTACATTTGTTTTGATCCATCGATTTTAAATTTCATGACTTTTTCAGGCCAAGAGCTATTTATGCTGAACATCAAATCATTTAATCGATTCGTGCAAAAAATGATGTTTATTAATTATCTATTATCTAAAACTTAAATAATTGAAATTCATTTTTTGATTATTATTTAGTTTAAAGATGTACGGATAATAAAATGAACATCAGAGAAGAGGCGCATTAATTGTGTGGACGATATTTATTTATTATTCATTATTTTAAATTTAAGTAACTAGAATTTATTCTTAGTTATTACATAATTTAAAGGTTATGAATAATATAATAAGCATTCGGAAAAATTCATTGGTCAATAACGATTGTTTACTCGTTCGTCATTCTAAGTTAAATAATTGAAATCCTATTTTAATTATTATAATTTAGTTGGGAATGATGGATTAAATAACCGGAGATATTAGTTGGTCAATGATAATTATTATTTATCTGTTTATTATTTTGAACGTGGGTAATTGAAACTTGGTTTCAATTATTATTCGTGCGAAGAAATAATAAACGACAAATAAATAAAGAAGAAGAATTAATGGACAAATGGTTTCTTTTATTCATTCTTTTTTGTACAAGTTATTTTGTAAATATTGTATATATTGCAGTAGATTACAATAATGAATTGCCAAAAATTAAAATGAAATAAAAAAAAAACTAATCTATCCTAATTCTAAAGCTTCCGACTCAATGCGTTTTGTCCGCTCATTTAATGTTACCTGCAATTAAAAGGAAGAAATTAGAATTCGAATAAATATTTAAAATGCAGAAAAAATAAATTTAGTGTTCATCATTAAATGTAATGGCCGGAATCAGTTATTATTATTTTTTTGCAAATCACGGGATTACTCCCGGTTCACAAAAAAAGAGAAGAATTTCAAAGCATATGCACAAGTTGTTTTCCAAAACTGCATACTTAAGCTAATTACATTTTGTTCAAAATCCTAAATGTAATTTCAAAAAGCATACAGCATAAGCAAACAAATATGCAGTAACCACATATGCAAGCATGCCCATTTAACATTTGCCTACACAGCAGGAAACAAACAACATTTGTATTAAGAGCAAATATGCAGTTGGACCATTTTTGCAAGCAACACAGAATTCCCTTTTTCATCATTTTTCAGCCACTACATTTTCAGAACATAGACAGCTTATCACTCTTTTGTCAAAGCCATTCTGAGAGAGAAAAAAAGAGAGGGAGAAGTGTGGGATTTGCAGGCTTAGCTTAGGCAAAAATAGGTATACAAGACAAACTAAGAAAATATAGCCAGTAAGAATAATAGCACAGAAGAAGAATAGAGGCAAACAGAGGGGACAGTAGTGCAGAGTACTCAGGAAATCTCAGCAGCATGTTTTCAAATTTTAAATTTGTAGCGTTCAAGAAGAGAAAAAAGAGCTGTTATATTACACAACAAAAGAGAAAACAAAGGGAGATATCCAACCTCATCACACAACGAAATACAAGTTATCAGAAAACATAATCAAAAAAACCTCATCAACTTTGCCTCAACTTTCAGGCATTCAAACCTGAAGCAAGAATCTGAGAAAACTATTTTCCAAACCATACAAAAACATTACCAACTGATTGAGCCTCTAGAGCCAATATCATCATCCCCTGTCATCAAAAAACATCAGGAAACTACATAGAAATCCCACATCCATCATCATGTCCAACCATTGCCCAAACCTGTGCATTATCCATCCAACAACCTGAAAGTTCCTAAGGCAACCAACTAAGCCTCAGTTCAACATCATTGGCTTTTCAAAGCATTCTTTTCTCAAGCCTACATCGTTCCTGCAAACCTTTTTTCAGACCAACAAGAACAAGTGCGGTATCACACTCAGGAAGAAGAAGGAAGAAACAAAGTAGCGGTACCCAGACCAACAAGAAAAGCAAAACAAACACAGTAGCACGTTCAAGCAAGAAGAAGAGGAAATCGCAAATACCGTTCACCATCGTGTGCGCCTGCCGTCTCCCTGCTGTCCGGCCTCCATCACCCCCTAGCTCCTCCTCCTTCTCCACTTAGGTAACAAGCTTTTTTCCTCCTTATTCCTTAAATGGCATTCAAATCGACATGGACAATAAATGTAAAAACTAGTCAGGATCAACAACGTGACCGTAAAATCAACCAAAACCGTAAAATCAACAACGAAACTGTAAGAATCTACATGCGAATCGAATCAAGCGTTAACGAAAATGACTTGTCCTTACCGTCTCTGCTTAAGCCGCCTCGTCAACAGTGGAGGGAAGAAAAGCTTAGTGTGGGTGGCCGGAGCAAGGAAAAACGTCAACACTGGAGGCGAAAAAATGAAGAAGCTGCGCGAGAGAGATGAAGATCGTGAAGAGAGGCGCCGTTTCTGTCCCATAAGCCAAACCCTAAATCCCATTTGCAAACATAACACAACCCTAATGATACATTAACCTTTTGGACCCCTAATGTGTTCAGCTTAAGCCCACGAATTTGTACACACCCCCCTGTCTTCATTACGCCTTGGGCTTTATCCCAGCCATCCAGCCCATTCTCTTTACTAATTCACACCCCTTTTTCTTTATAGACTCTTAGTTTGACTCTATTCTTTTTTCTTAACTTATTTTAATTTAGACTAATTAGTTTTCCTATAAATAAACATATAATTTTAAATAGATAATTTTAATATTATTTACCCAAATCTTATTTAGTTTAAATTTATGTTTATTTAATAATTTTAGTCTTGCTTATTTCTAATTCAATTCATGGTTTGATTTAATTTGAAGAAAATATTTAATATCTCTAAAAAACATGTAAAATGAGAAAACTAAAAGACGTTTTATTTTATTCCCCTCATTTTGATTAAATACCAATATAATAAAAACATAAAAAAAATAGAAACATATAAAATCTAAAAAACATTTCTATTAATTCTCATTACCTTTTATCGTTAAAAATGCGTAAAAAAAGTGAAAACCAATTAAAACATTTTTCTCTTCACATATTAAACCAAAAATCATATAAAAATGCATGTTACACTTAATTGTTGTATGTCATTATCCGCATAATTTTCTGTCAATTATTTCATTGTACTTGATTATCCTGTTTGCACCAATCCAAAGGGAATAGTCTAATTTTTGTTGACTTCATGTCCTCAAAAAACGATCGAGCGAGTACCCTCATTTCATTGAAACTTAGGATAATTTTTCCAAATATCCGATTTCTCCAAAACTCACACCTTTTAAGTCAAAACTTCGACGTTAGGTCGTCGTATCTTCAAAACCCGTCCGTACCCCTTTTCGGCCAAAACAATTTACTTTTGATCAAACAAATCAATTTTAAACAAAACAGATATTTCAAAAGGTTCCTATAGAGTACTATAGATGCATTGGGTGCTAATACCTTCCCGTTGTATAACCAACCCCCGAACCATAAGATCTCTTTTCAAAAACGCCTTGTATTCTTATTACTTTTAAAAGTATTATTTACATTGCATATTTAGGGTTTTATTTCGCTCTTTTCCCTTTTCCTTTGGAAATAATAAAGCGCGGTGGCGACTCTTGCTTTTGTGAGACGAATTAATCAATAATTCGATCTCCGATTTACCCCGCTACATTTTTATCGCTACAGAATTGGCGACTCTGCTGGGGATAGATTGACCTCTTGCTGGTCCATCCCTAAGTGGGTTAAGCCTAATTTGTTTTATCTGTTTTATCATTATTTGATTGTTTGATTATATGTATATATTGTGATTATTTGGGTGTTGATAATATTTACAAAGGACAAGTCCTATACCCGGACTAAGTTACACTTAGGAATAGGACGGGCGGTATAGTCATGTTAACTTTGAGGGAGTAATCCCGAAGAAGGAGGCATGAGATCCCCCACTCAATGGAAGGCCCTCTTGAACTTAATATTTGTTTACCGAGTAATCGGGAGGACATTATTATTTTCGACCTAGGAGCCCGAGAAGTTGAGGACCGTAGAACCCTAACCCATCTTGGCCTTTTAGGTGTAGCGCGGAGACTATCACGGAGTAATTCGGAAGTAGTTGTTACGCGATGCTACGCTCGGACGAGTTTCTCTTGAGAATATTGCTAATTATTGAGTAATCAAGACGTTGGTAATATCCGAAAGAGGGATGCAGACTCTGGGAACTCTTAGAACCTTGTCTTACAGGTGTGATCGAAACATTAGTACATACCTTTGGGTGGGCTTTACCCTCGACTCCATGCTGAACTTTGAACCTTTAAACCCCCATGTTTGCAAACTTGTGTGTGACTGTCGCATTATCATTCATTCATGCATTCATCAACATCTTTGTAAAAAACTCGTTTTTCAAGGAACTTTGGAATGATTTTTGCAAACGTCTCAGGGTATTATGGAACTTGGAAGGAGAAGTACTCGAAGCTTTAGCTTCAAAGAGCCCGAGATTGAAGATTTGAAGAGTTTGATTCCGAAGATAGAGAGTCCGACAGATTTTCAGAGAAAATATGGGTCCATCGTACCGCTCATGAAGCGCAAGATGAAGAAAGGCATCCTCAACACTTTGGTTCAGTTCTATGATCCCTTGTATCGATGTTTCACCTTCCCGGATTATCAGTTGATGCCTACCTTAGAGGAGTACTCCTATATCCTTGGTTTGCCGATCGTCGACCGTGTTCCTTTTTATGGATTAGAAGAGGAGCCTAAGTCCCATGAGATAGCAACCATCACCCATCTGAAGAAGTCAGAGATAGAAGAGAATATGACTACGAAAGGAGGAATCCGGGGTTTGTCGGCACAGTTTCTGTTGAAGAAAGCTCGTTACTTTGCTGATACAAAGGATACCGTTGCCTTCGAGGACGTGTTTGCTCTACTCGCGTATGGTCTTTTCTTATTCCCTAACGTTGATAAATTTGTGGATGTCAATGCCATCAGAGTTTTCCTGATTGGAAATCCGGTCCCTACGCTGCTAGGGGACACGTATTACTCTATCCATCTTCGAAACTCTTATCAAGGAGGGATGATCATCTGTTGTGTGCCGTTGTTGTATCAGTGGTACGTCTCGCATTTACCTGGGTCCGATGCTTTCTGGGATCTTGAGAAGGAACCGCGGTGGGCGCCAAAGATTATGGCTCTCACTCATTTCGATATTGACTGGTACAATCGAGTTTACCATGACGTGGAGATCATCGACAGCTGTGGTGCTTTTCCCAACGTACCTCTCCTTGGTACGAGGGGTGGAATCAACTACAACCCTGTTCTAGCGCGTCGTCAGTTCGGGTACCCGATGAGAGATAAGCCGAACAGTATCCATGTGAGTGGTTTCTTTCTTCAGGAAGGACAAGATCATCAGACTGCTAAGAGAGAGATTGAAGGAGCTTGGCGCCATATCCACAAGAAAGGGAGAGATATGCTGGGACATAGAGGTGCCGTTTCTTTGGAACCTTACCTACAGTGGGTCCGTGCTAGGGCTTGTGCTCTCAAGATGCCATATAAACTTGAGAAACCTTTATTTCCTGCCATCGCACCATCATTAGTTGCTATCCCTATCGCAGATGTAGGAGAATATCAAGGGAACCTGGCTAGGATGAAGTCCGAGAGGGATGCTTGGAAGGAAAAGTACCATATGTCCGAATACGAGAATCGAGTCCTGACTAGACAGCTGAAAGAAAAGAAGGAATTGTTGCTTATTCAAGACGGCCGGTTCGTTGACCACAATGAGAAGCTTCGCCAGAAGGATGCCTTGCTGAAGAAGTATGCGAGTGAAAGGAAAAGAAAAAGGGAGGGTTCGGTAAGCGTGGCTCTCGTTCCTAATCCACAAGAAGAAATCATCGATCGACTGATAGCGGAAAAGAAAGATTTGGAAGACTTTTATGAAGAAAAGATCAAGAAGCTCCGACTACAGCTGGTGTTTGGTCCGTCATCTGAGGATTCTGAGTGAGCTTTAGCTTTAGTTTATTTTATTGATGTCATTTTGTAAAACTATGTAAAAGGGCTTCATGATCCGAAGTTGTAATTTATTGTTTTATTAAGGGCTTCACGCTCCGAAGTTGTAACTTATTGTCTTATTTCGGGCTTCATGCTCCAAGTTGTAATTTACTGCTTCATGTTTTAAAATGTAATTTATCACTTTATTATGGTTTTCATGTTGCAAGTTGTAATTTATTGCTTTCATTAGTGGATTTGTTATCCCAAGGTTGTAATTTACTATTCCAAATGGTAAGTTGTAATTTATCGCTTTCGATTAACGGATTGAGTTTTTGTTATTCCAAATTCCTTTACCATTGATGTATGCAAAGTTACTAAAGTTCCTTGAAAAACTTTTAAAATGAGTCATCATTTGCATCACCATGCATCATTTCACATTCCACATCACATGTTTTCTAGAGTCTCATTCTTGTTCTTTTTCCACCGAAGGTTGCCAAGCTGTCTCACCAACACGACACTCGGGCCAGTCGTCAGAAAAGAATGGAAGATTTGGAACAGGAAAATCACGAGCTTCGTGGGGAAGTTGCTACACTTCGTGCCGAGATGGAAAAGTTAACAGCATTGGTGGAAAGTTTGGTGGCTGTTCAGAATCAGCCATCGACTACGGCTGCCGAGATTCAGACTTCAACTCCGGTGGTTTCCGAGATTGTTATCGCTCCTGCCTCCGCAACTCAAATCAACTCTCCGATCCAGCATCACATGCCGAAAGGTTTTCCATGGGGGATGCCTTATAATTTTGTGCCAGAGGGGTATCAACCTGCCGCACAACCTTTATTTCAACCTGCTTTGTCTCTCCCTCAGTCAGAGACAACTGCCATGCCGCCAGTAATTCCGTCAGTAGCACCTTTTCCGCAACCGATCATGACGACCGTTGCTCCAGTGGTCCACTCAGTGCCATACTTGAACGAACCAGTTTATCCTGCCGAACCTGCTGAAAGTATGGGCCTCTTTGATAGAATGGAGGAGTTTCAGGATCAGTTCCAGGAAATGCAGAAAGAGCTTAGAGCCTTGAAGGGGAAGGATCTGTTTGGGAAGAGCACCCATGATCTTTGTTTGGTTCCGAATGTCAAGATTCCGGCGAAGTTCAAAACACCAGACTTTGAAAGATACAGGGGGGATTCGTGTCCTAGAAGCCATTTGACAATGTACGTGAGGAAGATGTCCACGTATTCTGATAATCATGATTTATTGATTCATTATTTTCAAGATAGTTTGACGGGTGCTGCCTTGAAGTGGTATATGGGATTGGACAGCATTCGAATCCGCAATTTTAACGATCTCAGTGAAGCCTTTGTCCATCAGTACAAGTATAATGTTGACATGGCGCCGGACAGGGATCAACTCCGGGCAATGTCGCAGAGAGACCGAGAATCTTTTAAGGAGTACGCCCAGAGGTGGCGTGAAATTGCTGCTCAGATCCATCCACCTCTGGAGGAGAAAGAGATGACTAAGATATTTTTGAAGACTTTGGGATCCTTTTACTATGAGAGGATGATAGCCAGCGCGCCCAGTGACTTTACCGAGATGGTGAGCATGGGTATGCGGTTAGAGGAAGGAATTCGCGAGGGGCGTCTGGTTAAAGAAGGGGGTATGTCCAGCAGTGTGAAGAAATTCGGAGGTGTTTTCCCGAAAAGAAAAGAGCAAGATGTTAGTGCTTTGTTTCCAGGTAGGCCTAGGAGAGGTTACTCTCACGTCGCGGCAGTCACTCCGGCTGTCCGCCCAGCTTTGGTAGCCCCATCTCATCAGATTCCGCCACCTCAACAACGACCTTTTCAACAGCAGCCTCGACAACAGGCTTATCCGTTCAACAATCAGAATCGCTCGCCCAGAAAGCCGCAGTTCGATGCCATTCCTATGACGTATACTGAATTGTTTCCCGCTCTCATTAGAAAGAATCTCATCACAACAAAGCCACCTCCTGTCGCACCGAACAGTGCTTCTCCGTGGTACAAGGCGGATCAATTCTGTGAATATCATCAAGGGTCGCCGGGGCACAACCTTGAGAATTGCTTTGCTCTGAAGGCGGACGTGCAGAGGTTAATTAAGCATGGTATCTTGTCTTTTAAGGATGTTAATCCGAACGTCAGAGATAACCCTTTGCCCCGACATGGGGCAGCTTCTGTGAATATGGTGGAGGGTTGTCCGGGGAAGTTCCGAGTTTTTCAAGTCGAGCACATCAGAGAATCATTGATCAGGTTACATCAGAGTTTGAGAAGACTTGCCTTTGTCAGGCACCAACATGACTATGACGTTTGCGAGTTTTGTTCAAGAGAAGATGATTGTCCTATTGTAAAGGAGGACATTCAGAAGTTGCTAGATCAGAGAATTATTACTATTACCTATGACCGAAATCCTGAAGATGAAGTGAATGTTATCACCCCACAGTTTAATTTGCCAGAATCAGTAGAGATTGCTTACAACAGCCAGACTGCGTCTGCTGATCCTTTGATTATTTACCCACCTGGCCCTGTGCCTTATAGCTCAGACCAGGCCGTGCCGTACAAGTATAACGCCACCATGATTGAGAATGGGGTAGAAGTCCCCATACCAACTAGACCGTCTTTCGTTAATATTGCCGATGTAAGTAGAGTGACAAGAAGTGGGCGTGTTTTCGCCGCAGTACCGTCAAGAAGACCAGAAGTTCAAGTAAGGAGGCCCATGCCGGCGGAGATCCCTGTAAGAAATGAACCAAGGGTTGAGATAGGTCGATCCAGTGAACCTATCCCTCACCCTGAAGAAGATGAAATCTTAAAGCTTATCAAAAGAAGCGAGTATAAAATTGTGGACCAGCTTCTGCAAACACCTTCCAAGATTTCCTTGCTTGCCTTATTGAGAGATTCTGGGGCACATAGAGAAGCCTTGATGAAAGTGTTGGACCAGGCGTTCGTAGACCATGATGTGACAGTTGATCAGTTTGACGAGATTGTGGGGAATATAACCTCGTGTAACAACTTGGGTTTCAGTGATGAAGAACTCCCGGAGGAGGGGAGAAACCATAATATGGCTCTGCACATTTCAGTAAGTTGTGGGAACGATACCTTATCAAGCGTGTTAGTGGACACCGGCTCGTCATTGAATGTGATGCCCAAGACCACGTTGTCTCGACTTTCATATCCAGGTGCTCCTATGAGGCCTAGCGGAGTAATTGTTAAAGCATTTGATGGTTCCAGGAAGACAGTTATCGGTGAAGTGGATCTTCCCATAGTGATTGGTCCCCATACTTTTCAAATCACTTTCCAAGTGATGGACATCCGTGCTGCTTATAGTTGTTTATTGGGCCGTCCCTGGATCCATGATGCCGGGGCAGTCACTTCCACACTCCATCAGAGATTAAAATTTGTGAGACATGGGAAGCTAGTGATGATTGGGGGAGAGCAGGCCATGGTGGTAAGTCATCTATCATCATTTTCTTTTATTGATGCTGACGAGGACGTCGGGACCCAGTTTCAGGGCCTATCTGTTGCTAAGGATACCGTGAAGAAGCAAGGGGCATCCATCTCTTCTTTTGAGGATGCACGGCGAGTAGTGGAAAGTGGTTCGGCCGAAGGATGGGGCCAGGTGCTAACGTTACCCGAGAACAAGTCTGGGGAAGGTTTGGGTTTTCATCCAATAGCTGCAAGGGTCAAGAAAGAAGTGGTTGTTCGTCCAATTCAAGAGGTCTTTCGGAGTGCAGGGTTTGTGCATCCTGAGGTTGATGCTGTCATAGATGATGATTCCGAGGAGGATTTGCCCGTGTTTGTGACGCCTGGATTGGCTTGCCAAAACTGGATAGCTGTTGATATTCCTGTGGTTATGCACGTTTCCGAGTAATGTTTTGTTCATTTTTCTTAAAAAAATCGCTCTGCCCAAGGCGAAACGTATTTTGTGTCGGGCTATGAAAAATAATTCCTTTTGCTCTGCCCAAGGCAAAAGAGAAATGTCTGGGCCTTTTGTTTCAAGTATCTCCCTTTCAATGAATAAAAATGTTATTTTGTCCACTGCTGTTTTATTTTTCATTTTTTTTTGGAAACAACGTTGAAAATTAACTAATAACATCTTGTTTTATTCGCACAAATCGATTTCTAAAATAAAGCATAATCATGTGTGCAGATTACTTCATGACTTAACCATCGAAAACAATGATCCTATGCCCTCTCCCAACTTTGAATTCCCTGTGTTCAGAGCCGAAGAAGGGGATGATGAAGAGGTTCCTGTTGAGATTTCCCGTTTGATTGAGCAAGATGAGAAGGTCATTCAACCATTTGAAGAACCCGTAGAATTGGTCAATTTGGGTGATGAAGAAGTTAGAAAGGAAGTCAAGGTCGGAGCATTGCTTATCCCGGAAGTTAAGGAGAAGATGTTGGAGCTTCTCAGAGAGTACGTTGATGTGTTTGCGTGGTCTTACCAAGATATGCCAGGGTTGGACAACGACATTGTGGAGCATCGTTTACCGTTGAAACCTGAGTGTCCACCGATCAAGCAGAAGTTGAGAAGGACTCGTCCTGACATGGCCGACAAGATTAAAGAGGAAGTCCAGAAGCAGATCAACGCAGGTTTTCTTGTGACGTCGGTCTATCCTCAGTGGTTAGCCAACATCGTGCCCGTTGCTAAGAAGGATGGTAAGGTTCGGATGTGTGTAGACTACAGAGATCTGAATAGAGCTAGTCCGAAGGATGATTTCCCATTACCTCATATTGATGTATTGGTCGACAGTACTGCCAAGTTCAAAGTCTTTTCTTTCATGGACGGTTTCTCTGGTTACAACCAAATCAAGATGGCACCGGAAGATATGGAAAAGACCGCTTTCATTACACCGTGGGGAACTTTCTGTTATCGAGTTATGCCGTTTGGTTTGAGGAATGCTGGTGCAACGTACCAAAGGGCCATGACTGCTTTGTTCCATGACATGATGCATAAGGAGATTGAAGTGTATGTGGATGACATGATTGCCAAATCACAAACTGAAGAAGATCACTTGGAGCATTTGTTAAAGTTATTCCAGCGTTTGAGGAAGTACAAGCTCCGTCTGAATCCCAATAAGTGCACTTTTGGCGTTCGTTCAGGAAGACTTTTAGGTTTCATTGTCAGTCAAAAAGGTATTGAAGTAGATCCCGATAAAGTCAAAGCTATTCGGGAAATGCCCGCACCCAAGACGGAAAAACAGGTAAGAGGATTCCTTGGGAGACTGAACTACATTTCTAGGTTCATATCTCATATGACTGCTACTTGTGGACCGATTTTCAAGCTTCTCCGCAAGAACCAAGGATGTGTGTGGACAGAGGATTGTCAGAAAGCTTTCGATAGTATCAAAGAATATTTGCTCGAACCTCCCATTTTGATTCCTCCGGTGGAAGGAAGACCATTGATTATGTATTTGACCATATTAGAGGATTCCATGGGATGTGTGCTTGGTCAGCAAGACGAGACTGGAAGAAAGGAGCACGCTGTATATTATCTGAGTAAGAAATTCACAGACTGTGAGTCTCGTTACTCATTACTTGAGAAAACCTGTTGTGCTTTAGCCTGGGCTGCTCGCCGTCTGCGCCAGTATATGATTAATCACACTACTTGGTTGATCTCCAAAATGGACCCAATCAAGTATATCTTTGAGAAGCCCGCCTTATCTGGAAGGATAGCCCGATGGCAGATGTTGTTATCTGAATATGACATTGAGTATCACACTCAGAAGGCAATCAAAGGGAGTATTTTGGCCGATCATTTGGCTCACCAACCAATTGAAGACTATCAGTCCATCAAGTTTGATTTCCCGGATGAGGATGTTATGTACTTGAAAGCTAAAGACTGTGAGGAGCCGTTACCTGAAGAAGGACCTGATCCTGAATCCCGGTGGGGTTTGATATTTGACGGAGCTGTGAATTCCTATGGAAATGGAATTGGGGCAATCATCGTTACTCCCCGAGGTACTCATATCCCGTTCACGGCGAGACTGAAGTTTGACTGTACGAACAACATGGCGGAGTATGAGGCATGTATTATGGGTCTCGAAGAAGCGGTGGATCTAAGGGTTAAGATTCTGGATATTTACGGAGATTCGGCCTTGGTGATTAATCAAATCAAAGGAGAATGGGAAACTCGCCATCCTGGTTTGATCCCTTACAGAGACTATGCTAGAAGGTTGTTAACCTTCTTCAACAAGGTGGAATTGCATCATATCCCTAGGGATGAGAATCAAATGGCTGATGCTTTGGCTACTTTGTCCTCAATGTTTCAAGTGAATGATTGGAACAACGTGCCTACAATCCGAGTCATGCGCCTCGACCGACCTGCCCATGTGTTCGCAGTAGAAGAGGTCACCGACGACAAACCTTGGTTCTATGACATCAAACGTGTTCTTCAAACTCAAGAGTACCCGCCTGGGGCATCCAATAAGGATAGGAAGACGTTGAGAAGATTAGCAAGCAGTTTCTTTCTCAATGAAGAAGTGTTGTATAAGAGGAATTATGACATGGTCTTGCTCAGATGTGTAGACAGACGTGAAGCAGACATGCTGATGCAAGAGGTACACGAAGGATCCTTTGGCACTCATGCCAATGGACATGCAATGGCTAGAAGGATGTTGAGAGCTGGTTACTATTGGATGACAATGGAATCCGACTGCTGCAAGTATGTGAAGAAGTGTCATAAATGCCAGATTTATGCGGACAAGATGCATGTGCCGCCAACTCTCCTCAATGTTATATCTTCGCCTTGGCCTTTCTCTATGTGGGGCATTGATATGATTGGGATGATTGAACCCAAAGCTTCAAATGGTCATCGTTTCATCTTGGTAGCGATCGATTATTTTACTAAGTGGGTGGAAGCGGCATCTTATGCTAATGTAACCAGACAAGTGGTAGTCAGATTTATCAAGAATCAGATCATTTGTCGATACGGCATCCCGAACAGGATTATCACTGATAATGGTTCGAATTTGAATAACAAGATGATGAAGGAGCTTTGTGAAGAGTTCAAGATCGAACATCATAATTCTTCTCCTTACAGACCGAAGATGAATGGAGCTGTTGAAGCTGCTAACAAGAACATCAAGAAGATTGTCCAGAAGATGGTGGTGACTTACAAGGATTGGCATGAAATGCTTCCGTTTGCTTTACATGGGTACCGTACTTCCGTTCGAACTTCAACAGGCGCGACCCCTTTTTCCCTAGTTTACGGTATGGAAGCAGTACTCCCCGTGGAGGTTGAGATTCCGTCTCTGAGAGTGTTGATGGAAGCCAAACTTTCTGAGGCTGAATGGTGTCAAAGTAGATACGATCAGTTGAATTTAATCGAAGAAAAGAGATTGACAGCGCTGTGTCACGGTCAGTTGTATCAGCAGAGAATGAAGAAGGCTTTTGATAAGAAGGTTCGACCACGCGAGTTCAGAGAAGGTGACCTTGTGCTCAAGAAGATATTATCTTTCCAACCTGATTCTAGGGGCAAATGGGCTCCTAACTATGAAGGACCGTATGTTGTTAAGAAAGTTTTCTCTGGAGGAGCCATGATTCTCGCCAATATGGACGGGGAAGACCTTCCGCGTCCCTTGAACGCCGATGCAGTCAAGAAGTATTTCGCTTAGGCAAATTTCTGGTCAAATCAGTCTCGGCATCTGAACACATTCTGGAATCCAAAGTTGTTAGGGAGAATAGTGATCATTGTTTTTGTATGACCTTTTATTTCACATACTATTTCCCCAAACTTTTGTAAACCGTTGGAGTCGCATTGTTAGCGAACTACCATCTTATTAATGAAATTTGAGCATTTACCTTTTGTGGGCAAAATTTTAATTTTTATGGAAATACTTGAAACAAATTTACTTAAAATATTCTTATTTCTAAAATGTGTCGTGAATAACGAAAGGAATATTAACAGTCGTTCCGAAGATGGTCAAGCCATGAAATGCAAAACAGTACAGTAATTTATACTTGCATGATGAATTTGTTTTCTTTCAAAATCGTCATGAAGTGTTGGCTGTGTACATGCTTGGTTATGGTGGTGCTAAATTTGGTGACTCCCCAGTTGTTCCAGTTAAGTGTGGTTTTAGCTACCTTTGTTTGGGAGATTTTGAAGTGCGGTACACTTCGTCTCATGCCAGTGGTTTATTGGTGCTAGAAGATTGGATTTGATTGTTTGTCTCCTCAGAAGACTTGAGCCTTGTAGCGTGACATCTTCCGACGTTGCTTTGTATTCCGTTTATCTTCCATCATTTCAAGAATGGCCGAGCATTTACGTTGCTGTGACACCTTATTATCTCCAAGATATTCCATCTGTCTGTTTTGTCAGCATATACATGACATTCATTTATTCATTCACACTCGCATCATGCACACACAGTTGTATTTGTTAATGCCATTAAATTCGTACATCTTAGTTGTGTCTTTTCAAATAACGTATTTGATCTTTCCAAATAGGGTGTCAACTTAAGCATAAAGTGCGCCTCCTTTCTAATTCCCCAACTGAGCTAATCCTCGTGGATGATTTTTGATTCAGCTTACCTTGTCCATTTCTGGATAGGATAAATTCCCCAATCGAGTTACTGTCTCATTGGGTAGAGTCTTGTTTGATTGTTTCTCTGGTTATCCCTGGATGAAGTTGTTGCCTCTTGCATAGGCTATCTCATTGATTTTCCCCAGTGAATTTGCGACCTAGACGGTTGGTGCATTTATTTTGCACGTTAAAGTATATGATCTCCTCGGGAAGGATTGATTCAGGGTCCTCTTTGACGAAGATTTCATTCTCTGCCAATATCATTGCAATTTCCTTCTGAGTTATTCTTTGGAAAACGGCAAGCGGCAGCTCTTCATGAGCAACTTGTACGTTATAGGCACCATTGGAAAACGACAAGCGGTAGCTCTTCACGAGCAACTTGTACGTTACTCTTTGAAAACGCCGAGCAGCAGTTCTTCATGAGCTACTAGTGCGTCAGTTATGACTTTGTGAAAGCGCCGAGCAGCAGTTCTTCATGAGCTACTAGTGCGTCATCGTCATTTTATCTTTCGGAAAGCGCCGAGCAGCAGTTCTTCATGAGCTACTAGTGCGTCATTTTATTCTGTTGGAAAGCACCGAGCAGCAGTTCTTCACGAACTACTAGTGCGTCATTTTATTTTTCTGAAAGCAACAAACAGCAAACTCTTCATGAGTTACCAGTACGTTATTACTTTTGTTCGGAAAACAGCAAGTGGCAGCTTCTTTATTTGAGCAACTTGTTTGTTATCGGTATTTTCTTTGGACGACAGCAAGTGGCAGCTTCTTTATTTGAGCAACTTGTTTGTTATCGGTATTTTCTTTGGACGACAGCAAGCGGCAGCTTCTTTATTTGAGCAACTTGTTTGTTATCGGTATTTTCTTTGGACGACAGCAAGCGACAGCTTCTTTATTTGAGCAACTTGTTTGTTATCGGTATTTTCTTTGGACGCCAACAAATGGCAGTTTTCTTTATTTGAACAAATTTCGTATCTACAGTCTTATCACCTCAGCATTAATGAGTATATCTCTGAAAATCTCGCAGAGAAGTCTGGTACGAATCTACACCTCCAGAAGTCGGTAACCAGTTATCAGCAATTTGATACTCCCTGTCTACCGTCGACCTTGAGTTGCGAACTCACTGTTTGGATCAATAATCTGTTATGGCCTATGCAAGATGCTCTCTTTGTTAGGGTTAGAGGTCGTATTCCCTCAGTTTTATTCGCTGTCAGGAGTCTGTCGTTTGAAGTCGATAGCTCGTTCTCCCAGTAGCGTATAATTCATGTCTTTGTGTTTTGTTGACGTTCGATTCCCTCAACATTGTCTCGTTTCACAGTATCTTTCTCTGTGAGTTAGATCGCTGCATTCATACCAGACGTGACGACGGCATCTTAGGACAAAATTTGCGTAGTTATGTATTTAAGTACCTTCAATCTCGTCGACACGAAGATTTTAATCTTCATATCTCCGGATAGAAGAAACTTAAATAGGGGCAGCTGTTGTACCCCAAATTTTGACCTAAGACGTCGTCTCCTATCTGCATCTTTACATTACATTTGTTTTGATCCATCGATTTTAAATTTCATGACTTTTTCAGGCCAAGAGCTATTTATGCTGAACATCAAATCATTTAATCGATTCGTGCAAAAAATGATGTTTATTAATTATCTATTATCTAAAACTTAAATAATTGAAATTCATTTTTTGATTATTATTTAGTTTAAAGATGTACGGATAATAAAATGAACATCAGAGAAGAGGCGCATTAATTGTGTGGACGATATTTATTTATTATTCATTATTTTAAATTTAAGTAACTAGAATTTATTCTTAGTTATTACATAATTTAAAGGTTATGAATAATATAATAAGCATTCGGAAAAATTCATTGGTCAATAACGATTGTTTACTCGTTCGTCATTCTAAGTTAAATAATTGAAATCCTATTTTAATTATTATAATTTAGTTGGGAATGATGGATTAAATAACCGGAGATATTAGTTGGTCAATGATAATTATTATTTATCTGTTTATTATTTTGAACGTGGGTAATTGAAACTTGGTTTCAATTATTATTCGTGCGAAGAAATAATAAACGACAAATAAATAAAGAAGAAGAATTAATGGACAAATGGTTTCTTTTATTCATTCTTTTTTGTACAAGTTATTTTGTAAATATTGTATATATTGCAGTAGATTACAATAATGAATTGCCAAAAATTAAAATGAAATAAAAAAAAAACTAATCTATCCTAATTCTAAAGCTTCCGACTCAATGCGTTTTGTCCGCTCATTTAATGTTACCTGCAATTAAAAGGAAGAAATTAGAATTCGAATAAATATTTAAAATGCAGAAAAAATAAATTTAGTGTTCATCATTAAATGTAATGGCCGGAATCAGTTATTATTATTTTTTTGCAAATCACGGGATTACTCCCGGTTCACAAAAAAAGAGAAGAATTTCAAAGCATATGCACAAGTTGTTTTCCAAAACTGCATACTTAAGCTAATTACATTTTGTTCAAAATCCTAAATGTAATTTCAAAAAGCATACAGCATAAGCAAACAAATATGCAGTAACCACATATGCAAGCATGCCCATTTAACATTTGCCTACACAGCAGGAAACAAACAACATTTGTATTAAGAGCAAATATGCAGTTGGACCATTTTTGCAAGCAACACAGAATTCCCTTTTTCATCATTTTTCAGCCACTACATTTTCAGAACATAGACAGCTTATCACTCTTTTGTCAAAGCCATTCTGAGAGAGAAAAAAAGAGAGGGAGAAGTGTGGGATTTGCAGGCTTAGCTTAGGCAGAAAGAGGTATACAAGACAAACTAAGAAAATATAGCCAGTAAGAATAATAGCACAGAAGAAGAATAGAGGCAAACAGAGGGGACAGTAGTGCAGAGTACTCAGGAAATCCCAGCAGCATGTTTTCAAATTTTAAATCTGTAGCGTTCAAGAAGAGAAAAAAGAGCTGTTATATTACACAACAAAAGAGAAAACAAAGGGAGATATCCAACCTCATCACACAACGAAATACAAGTTATCAGAAAACATAATCAAAAAAACCTCATCAACTTTGCCTCAACTTTCAGGCATTCAAACCTGAAGCAAGAATCTGAGAAAACTATTTTCCAAACCATACAAAAACATTACCAACTGATTGAGCCTCTAGAGCCAATATCATCATCCCCTGTCATCAAAAAACATCAGGAAACTACATAGAAATCCCACATCCATCATCATGTCCAACCATTGCCCAAACCTGTGCATTATCCATCCAACAACCTGAAAGTTCCTAAGGCAACCAACTAAGCCTCAGTTCAACATCATTGGCTTTTCAAAGCATTCTTTTCTCAAGCCTACATCGTTCCTGCAAACCTTTTTTCAGACCAACAAGAACAAGTGCGGTATCACACTCAGGAAGAAGAAGGAAGAAACAAAGTAGCGGTACCCAGACCAACAAGAAAAGCAAAACAAACACAGTAGCACGTTCAAGCAAGAAGAAGAGGAAATCGCAAATACCGTTCACCATCGTGTGCGCCTGCCGTCTCCCTGCTGTCCGGCCTCCATCACCCCCTAGCTCCTCCTCCTTCTCCACTTAGGTAACAAGCTTTTTTCCTCCTTATTCCTTAAATGGCATTCAAATCGACATGGACAATAAATGTAAAAACTAGTCAGGATCAACAACGTGACCGTAAAATCAACCAAAACCGTAAAATCAACAACGAAACTGTAAGAATCTACATGCGAATCGAATCAAGCGTTAACGAAAATGACTTGTCCTTACCGTCTCTGCTTAAGCCGCCTCGTCAACAGTGGAGGGAAGAAAAGCTTAGTGTGGGTGGCCGGAGCAAGGAAAAACGTCAACACTGGAGGCGAAAAAATGAAGAAGCTGCGCGAGAGAGATGAAGATCGTGAAGAGAGGCGCCGTTTCTGTCCCATAAGCCAAACCCTAAATCCCATTTGCAAACATAACACAACCCTAATGATACATTAACCTTTTGGACCCCTAATGTGTTCAGCTTAAGCCCACGAATTTGTACACACCCCCCTGTCTTCATTACGCCTTGGGCTTTATCCCAGCCATCCAGCCCATTCTCTTTACTAATTCACACCCCTTTTTCTTTATAGACTCTTAGTTTGACTCTATTCTTTTTTCTTAACTTATTTTAATTTAGACTAATTAGTTTTCCTATAAATAAACATATAATTTTAAATAGATAATTTTAATATTATTTACCCAAATCTTATTTAGTTTAAATTTATGTTTATTTAATAATTTTAGTCTTGCTTATTTCTAATTCAATTCATGGTTTGATTTAATTTGAAGAAAATATTTAATATCTCTAAAAAACATGTAAAATGAGAAAACTAAAAGACGTTTTATTTTATTCCCCTCATTTTGATTAAATACCAATATAATAAAAACATAAAAAAAATAGAAACATATAAAATCTAAAAAACATTTCTATTAATTCTCATTACCTTTTATCGTTAAAAATGCGTAAAAAAAGTGAAAACCAATTAAAACATTTTTCTCTTCACATATTAAACCAAAAATCATATAAAAATGCATGTTACACTTAATTGTTGTATGTCATTATCCGCATAATTTTCTGTCAATTATTTCATTGTACTTGATTATCCTGTTTGCACCAATCCAAAGGGAATAGTCTAATTTTTGTTGACTTCATGTCCTCAAAAAACGATCGAGCGAGTACCCTCATTTCATTGAAACTTAGGATAATTTTTCCAAATATCCGATTTCTCCAAAACTCACACCTTTTAAGTCAAAACTTCGACGTTAGGTCGTCGTATCTTCAAAACCCGTCCGTACCCCTTTTCGGCCAAAACAATTTACTTTTGATCAAACAAATCAATTTTAAACAAAACAGATATTTCAAAAGGTTCCTATAGAGTACTATAGATGCATTGGGTGCTAATACCTTCCCGTTGTATAACCAACCCCCGAACCATAAGATCTCTTTTCAAAAACGCCTTGTATTCTTATTACTTTTAAAAGTATTATTTACATTGCATATTTAGGGTTTTATTTCGCTCTTTTCCCTTTTCCTTTGGAAATAATAAAGCGCGGTGGCGACTCTTGCTTTTGTGAGACGAATTAATCAATAATTCGATCTCCGATTTACCCCGCTACATTTTTATCGCTACAGAAGGCTACGGGTGAGATTAGTGAAGCTACGGTAGAGAAAGAAGTGGATGATATTTTGAAGATAATTAAGATGAGTGACTACAGAATTGTAGATCAGCTACTGCAGACTCCTTCAAAAATATCTATCTTAGATTTATTGATGAACTCCTCTACTCATATAGAATCCCTGGTGAGAGTACTGGACCAAGATTTTGTGGAGAGTGACATGCCAATAGATCAATTCAGCAGCGTAATTGGAAACATTACGTCATGTAATAACTTGAGTTTCTGCGATGATGAATTACCAGATGAAGGGAGGAATCACAACCTGGCCCTCCACATATCTATGAACTGCAAGAATGATTCGCTATCTAATGTGCTAATTGATAATGGATCTGCGCTGAATGTTATACCGTGGAGTACTCTCATGAAGTTGAAATACCAAGGAACACCTATGCGCTCGAGTGGCATCATTGTGAAAGCATTAGCTGGGTCGAGGAAATCTGTCATCGGTGAAGTGGACTTACCCATCCATATAGGACCACATTTGTTCCAGATAACCTTCCAGGTCATGGACATTATTCCCGCGTATAGTTTTTTACTAGGAAGGCCATGGATACATGAAGCAGGGGCTGTCACTTCAACCTTACATCAGAAGCTAAAGTTTGTGCATGAAGGGAAGGTAGTGATCTTAAGTGGGGAGCAGGCATTGTTGATATCTCATTTGTCCTCCTTTAGTATTTTAGAAGCGGATGAGGCTGCTGTTGGAACCTAGTTCCAAGCCCTATCCGTTGACAACATAAGGAGAAATGAGAACTCCATGGTTTCGCTGAAGGACGCGCAGCAGGTTGTGCGCAATGGTCATAATGCAGTTTGGGGGCGAATTGTAGATCCACCCGTGAACAAGAACATAACTGGTTTGGGTTTCTCTTTGAAGAATGGCAGAGTTTAAGGTTTCCAGTCAAAGTCTACTATGAGCAACTATCATGATGTTTTCCGCAATAGAGGTTACCTCCATCCAACTGATTCTGGAATTAATGTTGTCGAAGAGGATGAAGCAGAGCAGGAAATGCCGAATTATGTGACGCATGGAGTCAGGGTTTAGAACTGGGTCACCATTGATATTCCCTCTTGCACATATATTTCAAGGTAATTTGATTTGATTAATCTTTTTTTTTCTTGAAAAGCTTTCACTCTGCCCAAAGTGGAAGTATTAATGTTGTAGGGCTTATCTGTTTGCTGTGACTTTTAAGATCATTAATAAAAGTTGACTTTGTTTCCCAAATTGTGTTTTTATTTTTTGCTTTTTTGTTGGAAATGGTAATAAAAAAAGAACCCTTTCAAAATGTATAATAACTGAAACTCAATCTGCATGATCACTTGTTATATGTGTCAGTTTCTAAAAGCAATCATAAATCGTATGTGCAGATTAATTAAAAAACCCGTTGAATACAATGACCCTGCACCCTCTCCCAACTTTGAGTGTCCTGTGTTTGGGGCTGAAGAAGAAGATTATGATGAGATTCCAGAAGAGGTCTCACGGTTGCTTGAGCACGAGGAAAATACAATTCAACCATATAAAGAGCCTTTGGAAGTGATCAATTTGGGTTCAGAAGAAGACCCGAAGGAAGTCAAGATTGGAGCATCGTTGCATCCCGATGTGAAGAGAAGTTTGATTGAGTTGTTGAAAGAGTATGTGGATATTTTTGCTTTGTCTTACCAAGATATTCCTGGTCTAGATACAGATATTGTCGAGCATCGTTTGCCGTTGAAGCCAGAGTGTCCGCAAGTTAAACAAAAGATGAGAAGAACTCACCTAGATATGGCAGTAAAGATCAAAGAGAAGGTTCTAAACCAGATTAATGCTGGTTTTCATCTGACGTCAATGTATCCTCAATGGATTGCCAATATTGTCCCAGTACCGAAAGAAGACGGAAAAGTCTGCATGTGTGTAGATTAGAGTTCTAAATAAAGCTAGACCAAAAGATGATTTTCCATTGCTTCACATCGACATGTTAGTGTATAGCACAACAAAATTCAAAGTATTCTCGTTCATGGACATATTTTCCGGGTATAATCAAATAAGAATGGATCTAGAGGACATGGAAAAAACAATGTTTATCACACCATGGGGAACATTCTGTTACAGAGTGATGCCCTTCGGGTTGAAGAACACTGGTGCAACGTACCAAAAGGCTATGACAACCCTATTCCATGATATGATGCACAAGGAAATCGAAGTATATGTTGATGATATGATTTCCAAATCCCATACTGAAGAAGGGCATATAGAAGATTTGTTGAAGATGTTTCAGCGTTTAAGGAAGTATCGTCTCCGCCTGAATCCAAATAAATGCACCTTCGGTGTTTGATCGGGGAAGTTGTTGGGTTTCATTGTTAGCCAGAAAGGAATTGAAGTTGACCCTGATAAAGTCAAAGCAATTCAAGAAATGCCAGCACCAAGAACTGAAAAGCAAGTCAGAGGTTTTCTCGGGCGTTTGAATTATATTTCCAGATTTATTTCCCACATGACTGCAACATGCGAACCAATATTTAAGTTGTTAAAGAAAGATCAAGGTTGTGTGTGGACAGATGACTTCCAAAGGGCATTTGAGAGTATTAAATAATATTTTCTTGAACCTCCTATCTTGCTCCCTCATGTTGAAGGAAGACCGTTGATTATGTATCTGACAGTGTTAGATAAATCTATGGGTTGTATTCTGGGACAACATGATGAAACAGGGAAGAAGGAGTTCGCCATCTATTATCTCAGTAAAAAATTCACTGATTTTGAGTCGCGGTATTCCATGCTGGAAAAGACATGTTGTGCTCTAGCTTGGGTGGCAAAACATTTGCGGCAATATATGTTGAATCACACTATTTGGTTGATCTCCAAAATAGATCCAATCAAGTACATTTTTGAAAAGCCTGCTCTTACTGGGAGAATTGCCCGTTGGAAGATGTTGTTATCTGAATATGACATCGAATACCACACTCAAAAAGCTATTAAAAGTAACGTCTTGGCAGATTATCTTGCTCACCAACCATTTGATGATTATCAGTCTGTGATGTATGATTTCCCCGATGAGGATGTGATGTTTCTGAAAGTGAAAGATTGTGAAGAACCATTTTCTGAGGAAGGTCCTGATCCTGAATCTCGTTGGGGCATGATATTTGATGAGGTTGTGAATGCTTATGGTAAAGGAATTGGTGTTGTGATTGTCACTCCACATGGATCACACATTCCTTTCACTACAAGGTTGACATTTGATTGTACTAATAACATGGAAGAATATGAGGCTTGTATCATGGGTCTCGAGGAAGCTATTGATCTCATAATTAAAATTCTAGATGTGTATGGAGATTCAACTTTGGTAATAAATCAGATTAAAGGAGAGTGGGATACTCGTCACCCCAGCTTGATACCTTACAAATATATGCTAGAAGATTGTTACCCTTCTTTAATAAAATTGAATTCCATCACATCCCCAGAGACGAAAATCAAATTAGGGATGCTTTGGCAACTCTGGCTTCTTATCAAGGGAATACTTGGAATGATATACCCTGAATCGCGGTTCGACGGCTGGATAGGCCCGCTCATGTGTTTACAACAGAAGAGGTAGCAGACGAGAAAACTTGATATTACGATATCAAGCATTTTCTTCAGACTCAGGAATACCCGGCTGGTGCTTCGAGTAAAGATAGAAAGACATTGAGAAGATTGGCTGGCAGCTTCTTCCTCAGTGAAAATGTGTTGTACAAGAGAAATTATGACATGGTCTTGCTCAGATGCGTGGATAGACACGAATAAGACATGTTGATGCATGAGATTCATGAAGGTTCATTTGGCACTCATGCCAATGGATATTCAATGGCTAAAAAGATGCTAAGGGAATGGTGCTATTAGATGACAATGGAATCTGACTGTTACAAATTTGCAAAGAAGTGCCATAAATTCCAGATTTATGTGGACGAAATTCATGTACCTCAGACACTTCTCAATGTTATTTCTTCCCCGTGGCCTTTCTCTATGTGGGGTATTGACATGATTGGAATGATAGAACCCAAAGCTTCGAATAGACACCGTTTTATCTTGGTAGCAATTGATTACTTCACCAAATGGGTGGAAGTTGCTTCATATGCTATTGTTACTAAGAAGGTGGCAGTGCACTTCATTAAGAATAATCTCATATGTCGGTATGTTGTGCCGAGCAGAATCATCACCAATAATGGCTCGAATCTGAACAACAAGATGATGATAGAACTTTGTGAAGAATTCAAGATTGTCCATCACAATTCATCTCCGTATAGGCCGAAGATGAATGGGTATGTTGAAGCTGCTAATAAGAATATCAAGAAAATCATCTAGAAGATGGTTGTTACTTATAAATATTGGCATGAAATGCTCCCTTTTGCTTTAAATGGATATCAGACATCTGTCCGCACTTCAACAAGAGCAACCCCGTTCTCCCTTATGTATGGAATGGAAACGGTTCTCCCAATCGAGGTTGAGATTCCCTCTTTGCGTGTGATAATGGAAACCAAGTTGTCAGAGGCTGAATGGGTCCAAAACAGGTTTGACCAATTGAATTTGATTGAAGGGAAGAGAATGACAGCTTTATGTCATGGGCAGTTATATCAAAAGAGAATGAAGAAAGCTTTTGATAGGAAAGTCAAACCTCGTGAATTCAGAGAAGCCGACCTCGTGCTCAGGAAGATCATGTCTTTTAACGCTGATTCTAGGGGCAAGTGGACTCCCAATTTTGAAGGCCCATATGTTGTCAAGAAAGCCTTCTCTGGCGGTGCATTAATTCTTGAAACTATGTATGGAGAGGAGTTCCCACGTCCCATGAATGCTGATGCAGTCAAGAAATACTTCGCCTAAAGAAATAAAAGAACAGTTCGCTAAGTTGAAAACCCGAAAGGGCGGCTTAGGAAAAAAGGAGCGTCTCGGTAGGCCGAAAACCCGAAAGGGCAGTCTAGGCAAAAGTTAGAGACATAAACATAATAAATTTCCTGCTAAGTTGAAAACTCGCAAGGGCAGCTTAGGAAAAAGTTAGGGATTTTCTTGGCAAGTAACTACGTCAGACAAGACTTGATCGTTGAAGCAACAATCTTCTTGGATCCTCACCATACTTCAACAGAAGTTGCGGCTCAGGATTTCAAAGTTGTTAGAGGGAATAGTGGTCATTGTATTTCAATGTATCTTTTCCATTATATATTACCATTTTCCAAACTTTGTAATCATCTGTGGAGTCTCGCCATTCGCAGACTACCATTCTATCAATAAAATTTGAGCTTTTACCCAATTCTTTGTATTTCTTATTTTTATTAAGCTTACAAAGACTCCATTTATTATTGATAATAATTTTCAAAGCAAAGAGATTAAATAACAATATTATTTCTCAAAAAGAATTTACAGCTTACTTTTACTTTAGATTTTGTGATTCAAGAGGAAAACAAAAGTGGTGATCCCAGGAATGGACGAACTCCAGTCATTTTGGGAAGTTTTTTCTCCCCAAGAAGGTTTTTGTCAGGTCTTTTTCGCTGGTATGCGTGTGATTTTTATATATTAAAGACGATACCAATTGATGTAAGGTGCGCTATCAGGTTTGTGATCCTAGTGTCCCCAGTCAAGTCTTGGTTCATTGTTGTTGATTTTTGGGTTTGCATGGTCTGAGGCCTCTATGCCAGATTCCCCAACGAAGTCTTCCCTCATGTGACGAAAGGTCTTGTTCCCTTGGTATGCTAAGATGGAACTATTTGCAAAATGTCACTCTTTCTGCAATATTGGTATTATTGTCGGCATTTATTTCCCAGACGCCTAGACCAGGGCAATATATTTTCTAAGAAGTTCTGAGACAGTTGTCAGCCCTTTGGGTTTTCACCCGCCAAGTGTTGGGTTTGATTTAAAATCCCGGTGAGTTTGACCCTTTTTTTATAATGATGACTTCTTGATTCCCCGGGAAGGCTATCCCAGGGCATCTTTTGTTGAAATAAGTTTGCATGATATAAAGACTCAATCTAAGATTCCCCAGTAAAGGCTTCACTTATTTGATAGAAGTCTTTTCTCTCTCTGCATGCTGAGATTGGACTCATTTACGAAGCATCTCCCTTTCGGCAGTACTTTCATTTTGTTTGATTTCTCGATAATCAGGCGAGGGCAATGTTTTATTTAAGAAGTGTTGAGGCATTTGTTAGTTTTTTTGGGTTTTCATCTACCAAGTGTTGGGTTTGATTTAAAATCCCCTTAAGATTGATTTCTTGCTGTAATGTTTGACTTCTTAAATTCCCCAAGTTGTTATCCCCATTAGGTTTCATAATTTCTCCCCAGAGAAGTTGGAGCAATACTTACTCTCAATATTGAAGAACATATCTTGGTTTACCCTCTTCGATGTGGTGTGGTCCTCCCCAATAAAGTCAGCACGAGGTCCCCAGTTGATGTCTCAATGATGAGGCGTTATCTCCTCTAGTGAAGTCTGTATGATATTTCCCCAATGAAGTCAGCTCAAAATCCTCAGTTGATGTTTTGCCGATATGGTTTCCATCTGACTTATTTGAAATCGGTATTGCAATCCACAGTAGAAGTGCGGACTGTGAAAATATTTGTTCCCTGTTGAATTCTGAGTGCCATTCCCCAGTGAAGCCTGGAGAAGGATGTTATATCCTTGTATCTGTACTATTTGTTGCTATGATTTTTTTATTTCCAGATTATGTTCCTTCTCGGTGAAGTTAAGCCGCTAAATAGGATTTTGTTTCCTCGTTTGGTGCTTATTTTCTTATGGACTGTTCATCTTGGATGTGATTTAGCCGAGTATTGATTGTGCCCGAGTTGGTTTTGCCTGGTTATTCCCAGTGTTATATGTCTGTTTTGTCAGCATATACATTATAACACTCATACATTCATACATACATCATGCATAGTTAAATTTAGCAAATCATTGCTCATTTACATTCATTAATATTTTGTTGACATATTACCTTGTTTTGCAGAGTTGTGTTGTCCTCTCTCCAATAGAGTGTTGGCCTTAAGCAGAAAGTGTATATTCTTTCAATTTCCCCATTGAATTATCCCTCGTGAAAGATTTTTGCTTTATCCTTCATGTACAGCTCTTTGTCTGGATAGATTGGGTTTCCCTCATGAGTTTATTTCTCAAAGGATGTATTTTGGTTGACTGTTTCACTCCAGTTTATTTCTGGTTTGAATCTTTGTTTCCCACCAATATTATTACTTTGGATTTCTGCAAGCTTCGAGCATTGGTTTGAGAATGTGCATTTATTTTGCACGAGAAGACTTTATCTCCTCAGCAGGAATATGTTGGCATTTCCCCAGGAAGTCATGATTCATTCCCCAGGAAGTCATATTGCTTTCCCCAGAAAGTCATTTTTACAATCCTTCCTATAAACAACAAGTAGCAGGTCTCTTTATTTGAGCAACTTATACTTCCCCGTAAAAGTCGACATTTTTTTTTGCTATCTTCTCCATGAGTGGATAGTTTACAATTCGTTGTGAAATCTTTGTAAGTGGTAGTCTCTTTATTTGAGACAGCTTATATATTACCCTTTCAAGGCGGAATTTCTTGGTTAAAGAAGAATTTGAGACCCTTCCTAGGTGAAACACCAGAATTTTGGGAAAACTTGTTATCTTTTGGCTACCTTCAGTGAATGTTGGTAGTTCATCGTCAGTGAACATCGGTGCTATGATATTTCTTTTCTCTCTACCTCCAGTGAAAGTTGGTAGGTCACCATCAGTGAATGTTGGTGATTGTTATCTTTTTGCTACCTTCAGTGAATGTTAGTAGTTCTCCATCAGTGAACATCACTGTTATGATATTTCTTTTCTCTCTACCTTCAATAAAAGTTGGTAGTTCACCATCAGTGAAAGTTGGTGATTATTATCTTTTTGCTACCTTCAGTGAACGTTGGTAGTTCACCGTCAGTGAATGTTGGTGCTATGATATATTTTCTCTTACTACCTTCAGTGAAAGTTGCAAGGTCACCATCAGTGAACGTTGGTGATTGTTATCTTTTTGCTACTTTTAGTGAATGTTGGTAGTTCACCGTCAGTAACGTTGGTGCTATGATATATTTTCTCTTACTACCTTCAGTCAAAGTTGGTAGGTCACCATCAGTGAACGTTGGTGATTGCTATCTTTTTGCTACCTTCAGTGAACGTTGGTAGTTCACCGTCAGTGAATGTCGGTGCTATGATATTTATTTTCTCTCTACCTTCAGTGAAAGTTGGTAGTTGACCATCATTGAAAGTTAGTGATTATTATATTTTTTCTATCTTCAGTGAATGTTGGTAGTTCACCGTCAGTGAACGTCGGTGCTATGATATATTTTGTCTCTCTATCTTCAGTGAAAGTTGGTAGGTCACCATCAGTGAACATTGGTGATTGTTATCTTTTTGCTACCTTCAGTGAATGTTGGTAGTTGACTGTCAGTGAATGTCGGTGCTATGATATTTCTTTTCTCTTTACCTTAAGTGAAAGTTGGTAGGTCACCATCAGTGAACGTTGGTGATTGTTATCTTTTTTCTACCTTCAGTGAACATTGGGAGTTCACCGTTAGTGAACATCGATGCTATGATATTTGTGATCGGTGGATCTGGAACTGACTGTTTAAAGCTGGTTCGCGAAATGTCGTGGAAGCAAGAGTCGCCACCGTCTTTTATTTTCTCCAAATGGAAAGGACAAAAGCACAGAAAAATTCCTTAAAGAGATTGCTCTCGGTTCAGGAGGTAGATTATAGAAAGGGAAGGTGTTAGCACCCTTTCTATCCATGGTTATCCATGGGCTCTTAGATACTTGCTCATTGTGTTTTCAAAAATGGTTTGTTTGCTTTTCAACTGTGGGTTTTAAAAAGTTTCTTTGAAAATTCCAGTTCGACTCTTGTATCGGTCCTCAAGAGTGTTTGAAAAATTGCTTTCGAAAGCTTTTGAAAAGGTGTCGGTGTGAAAAGTATTTTTGAATTTGTTTTGAAATTAGAGCAAGTATCTAGAGTTGTCTACCTACCCTAAGGAATTCGTCTGTATAAATGTCCTTTAAAGTAGTGTCATCCCACCATTGAGAGGTAGGTAGCACCACCGTTGGAGGTGTTCGGGTCAATTCGAGTTTGTAGGGACATGGTGATCACCAGAGCAATGGGAAGACACCTTAGAAGCTACCCTCATGCCAGGTTCCCGGATCATGAGGACTTACTAAGACATTCTCTACTCGACGATCACCTTTCGAGGCAAGGCAACAGTGAGGCGTACCCTAGGGGTGGTGTGTGCGATTCGTGTGTCGTTTTCATTTGCATTTATCTTGTCATGTTATTGGTGTTCTACGCTTGATTTTATTTCGTCCATACATTCTTTCATGCTTTTGATTAACAGTTAAAGTATTTGCGAGAAAAGGTAAATCTAAAGCTATTACAAATGGCGCGGGTCCACATCGCCAAAATTAACCAGGACCCGATTTGACAGAAAATAAATAAAAGCAAATAAAGAATTAAGAAGTGCGAGAAGTAATTACAAGGCTTCGGGAGAGGTACATAATTATTTAAGCAAAATAAAATAAATATGCGAAATTAAATCGAAACGAGGGCGTTGGACCCTTTTGCAAAATTTTAAAATTAATGAGGAATTAATTAAAATTAAAAGAAAGCAAGAGTTTGTTTTTTTTTGGTGTTTTTTAGTATTTTATGACTTAATAATAAAAAAAAGAATTAATTAAAATTAGCTACTAACCCTAATTCTATTTTATTTTAATTTATTAAGAAAACGTTAGAATTAAACCTAAATTAAACCCTAATTTTTGTATACAAATTTAATTATGAAAATAAATAAAATAAATATTATTGTGAAAAAGAAAAATTAAAAAAAAAGAGTAAGACATTAATTAAACCTAGTTCTATATTTTTTAGATTTTTGTCAAAAGAATTAAAATTAACCTAATTTAAAACTAAATTTAATTACATGCAACTTTTTCATGAAAATATTAAAACAAAAAATATTTATTGTTTTTTTCTCTTTTCTGATTTTTTTTGTGTATTTTTATGTTTAGGAAAATAATTAATTTAATTAATAAAGCAAGAATTTAAAAGAAAGTATAAATAAAAAATAAAGGAGAAAGAAAATAAATTGGCAAACCTAGGGGGTTCAGACCCCAAATGGGAGGTTAAATCCAAGCAATTCTGGCCCATTGAGCATGGCCCTTTTGACTTTTTGCATGACACGTACATATGCGTTGACTAGGGTTTATGGTGCTCCCCAATCCATAGCCATTGATCTGATGAGCCTGGCCAGATGGACGTTGATCTTTGAGAGTGTATGATGCGCTTCACTTTTGAAACTACACATGAACATGTTTTGCAAAATAATATGGAAATAAACGTAGACCTGGGGCTCGAACCCAGGTCATATACATTGCCAATGCTATCACTTACCAACTGTGCCAACTAACGCGTTTGATATATAATAAACAAACAAATATTATAAAAGAAACTCAACGCATTAGTGGACTTTGCGCGCGAGATTCAAAAGAGCCAACCAGCGTGCGCCACGACTTCGTCTTCCTCATCATCCCTGAAATACAAAAACATTGAGCAACGGTTTTTTACGCGTTGTTTTAGGTCAGTTTTGAGAAAATAGCGAATAGGTCTAGAGGGTCCATAAATTATGAACCCTAAATACCATCAATGGCGAAATCGTATATAGCACATAAAAACACAATTAATTATATTGGTTAGCTTCAGAATTTCACAAGGAATGTAAATCAATAAACAAAATGTTATGAAGATGCATAAATCTTAAAACACGATGATGAATTTTTCACTAGGTATCTTGAATGTTGTATACCAATTCCTTGCGTTTGGATGGCTATTCTCGATTGGAATATGTTCAGGGATCTCCAAGGAAGCTAATGGAACAAGAATTAGGTCTTGAATCGTCCTGGAAGGATGTTTTCAGAATTGACTTTTTTGACAATTTTTTCAAGTTTGTTTATGGCCTTCTTGCGCAGCTTAGTGTGTCTCAACATTAGGGTTATGCTTAGGCTTTTGTATTGATCAGATTAGGTCAAGAAAATTGCCCAAAGATCCATGAATTAAAGAATCCAATATTTGATTTTTCCACCATGATTTCCATATCTTTTTCCATGCAATTTTGTGTCAATTAGGATCCAATCAAACCAAATCTTCCCATATTTGAATGTGCACGAATTATTGAGTCTAAAACATGTACAAAAAGATTTATTAGGTTAAGTTAAGTATTTTTCACATATTTAATTGATTTAAGTGAATTAATATAAATAAAAATTCAAATAAATAACTAAAAAATGAATAAAAACTTCCCTTTGGGCCAAGTGGTCGTGAATATGTCATGGATGATGAATCATGGAAGAAACATGGGCCCATTAGCAATTTTAGGTCATTTGGATCAATGTTGACTTTTCAAAATATCCAAAAATTTCCCAACTTCCACAAGGCATAACTTGCTCAATTTTTAAGATTTTCTCATGTTCTTGGACATTTTGGAAAGGTCTTTGAGTCCTCTAATCAATGTCTTTGGTCCCATGTCATTTTGATTTACCAATCTCAAGTTATGGCCTTTGACTTAAAGTCCCTTTTTGTTGACTTTTGAAAATGACCTATAATGTTGAAATTGATAACTTTTTGTGAGAGCATTTCTTGGACTTGAAGTATGAAGATGAGTTGTAGGAAATGTCTTTCTCTTCAAAATGAGCTTTGGATGGAATTTTTCTGATAATCCATGTGAAAGTTATGCCCTGGTCAATTTCAGTTGACTTTTTCAGCTGTCCAAATAAGGAAACTTTTGCATCTTGATGAATTTTGAGCCAAACTTTGAGAATCATGATCAAGCATTGATCAAATGATGTTTGTGGCTTCAAAATGATATGTTGACCAAAAATTTGAACTTTTGACTGTCAAATGACCATTTTGCCCCTACAGTTGACTGTAGTGCAATTTAGGGTTTTGACTGTGTAATTTTGTGCTGAATGCCTTGAAACTTGATATGAGGATGCTTGACCATATTTGTAGGCATGCGAGACTTGATTGGACCTTTGGAAATTTCATTTTCTTGACCAGAACACAAACCCTAGTTTTGACTGTATAGGAGGCCTTTGCACTGTGCAACCCTTGGGGAATTTTGAGACTTGATTTGGCAATTTCTTGAAGAATATGGGAGGGAAAATTTTGGGGTACAACAGTTGCCCCTGTTCAATCTTCTTAGACCTGAGGATGCAGATTGGCTGACGTGCCTTTCGTAATCCAAGGGTGGAAGATGATTGGACACTAGAGTGCCCAGAAATTTGCGCTCACATAGTAGCAGTGTGGTGGAATGGGCTTATAGATGCCATTTAGAGGTTGATGGATAGGATGATGGGCTTATAGATGCCATCTGGATGTTGATCGCGTAAGAGATTCCTTAGCGAGAACCTGCATACCTGCAAAAGAAACAATGAGTACCTGACACGTTGCAGGAGCTGATTTCAGATGCTTGATATAGATATGTCATGACTGGTTACAGGAGCTGGATCTGGAGCTTCAAAAGATGTTGAATGAACCAGGGACGGTTGCTACCTTAGCATGAGTGGTAAGAGAACCTTGGGTGATTTTAACTTCAACAACGCTCGTTGAGAAAATCTTGGCGGGAATTACCATCTTCGCAGTATCGGGAAGAGAGCCATAGACAATTATAATCTGAAAGGAATTATCACCTCACTCACCGTCGGAGAGGGAACCATCTGAAAAGGAATTATCACCTCACTCACTGTCGGGGAGGGAAACATCTGAAAAGGACTTACCACCTCACTCACCGTCGGAGAGGGAACCATAGGAGATTATCACCTCACTCACCGTCGGAGAGGGAAACATCTGAAAAGGACTTACCACCTCACTCACCGTCGGAGAGGGAACCGTAGGAGACTATCACCTCACTCACCGTCGGAGAGGGAAACATCTGAAAAGGACTTACCACCTCACTCACTGTCGGAGAGGGAACCATAGGAGACTATCACCTCACTCACCGTCGGAGAGGGAAACATCTGAAAAGGAATTATCACCTCACTCACTGTCGGGGAGGGAAACATAGGAGACTATAATCTCAAAGAAAAAACCTAAAATGGAAATCTCATGCACCGTCGGAGAGAGAACCAATAGGAAAATTATAATCTCAAAGAAAAACCTAAAATGGAAATCTCATGCACCGTCGGAGAGAGAACCAATAGGAAAATTATAATCTCAAAGAAAAACCTAAAATGGAAATCTCATGCACCGTCGGAGAGAGAACCAATAGGAAAATTATAATCTCAAAGAAAAACCTAAAATGGAAATCTCATGCACCATCGGAGAGAGAACCAATAGGAAATTTATAATCTCAAAGAAAAACCTAAAATGGAAATCTCATGCACCGTCGGAGAGAGAACCAATAGGAAATTTATAATCTTAAAGAAAAACCTAAAATGGAAATCTCATGCACCGTCGGAGAGAGATCCAATAGGACATTATAATCTCAAAGAAAAACCTAAAATGGAAATCTCATGCACCGTCGGAGAGAGAACCAATAGGAAAATTATAATCTCAAAGAAAAGCCTAAAATGGAAATCTCATGCACCGTCGGAGAGAGAACCAATAGGAAAATATAATCTCAAAGAAAAACCTAAAATGGAAATCTCATGCACCGTCAGAGAGAGAACCAATAGGAAAATTATAATCTCAACCTAAAATGGAAATCTCATGCACCGTCGGAGAGAGAACCAATAGGAAAATTATAATCTTAACCTAAAATGGAAATATCATGCACCGTCAGAGAGAGAACCAATAGGGAAATATAATCTCAAAGAAAAACCTAAAATGGAAATCTCATGCACCGTCGGAGAGAGAACCAATAGGACATTATAATCTCAAAGAAAAACCTAAAATGGAAATCTCATGCACCGTCGGAGAGAGAACCAATAGGAAAATTATAATCTCAAAGAAAAACCTAAAATGGAAATCTCATGCACCGTCGGAGAGAGAACCAATAGGAAATTTATAATCTTAAAGAAAAACCTAAAATGGAAATCTCATGCACCGTCGGAGAGAGATCCAATAGGACATTATAATCTGGAATAACTTCTACTGAGTCTTTATCAGAAAAATCTGTTGGGAGTCGATTTAGCTGGACTAGAGAAGGCATGGGACTGGATAAGAAATCTTTGGAGTCGATTAACTGAACCGGTCTAGGTCTTGAAATATGATTGGGAATTTCAACTGCATCCTTCCTGAAAGGTAAAGGTCAGTCCTATGCAATGCATGATATGGATCAAGCAATGATGTTCTCAACATAAATGAGATTTGCATGATGTGATGCGTCTATGCATGCTATAATGATGTATGTGATGTTTTATGAATATATGTGTTCGTCTAGGAAAGTAAATCCTCGACGGATGCCGGGAAGTCATATCCTGGGCTGATGTTGAAGAATAGATTTGCTTCCGCTGGGGATGATAACTGCAAGAATACCGGTAGGAGAAGATGACTCCGTTGCGGAATAACTTGGCAAATGGAAGATTCTGCGGGGAGAAAAATACTCTAACGACCATGCTGGGGAGCCATACTCTGTGGGGAGAGAGATACTCTGCTGAATTGTTGATAATAATTTGCTGGGGATATCTTTATTGTATTGGAAGTGTTGATAGATTTCGCTGGGGGTAAGAGAATTTCGTCGAGGACGCTCTTTCCATGGCTTTTGGCTGAGGATAACCCAGTTATATCCTGTTAAGGAAATAACTCTTTGAATAAAGCCGGGAGACGCGTTCGTGCTTTGCGAGGATAAGCTTCCAGAATCTACTGGGGATAAGCTTACTGCTTGGAGAGATGGATTCCAACTTTCTTGGGGAAACTGGATTGGACTCTCTTGGGGGAGTATTGAACTGTATTGGTTATGTTCTTCAATGGAACTTACCTTGATACCTTGGAGGACAGAACAATCAGATTACTTAGACCACCCATTATTGCCCCTGTTTCTATGGGGGAGGCACCTGTGGGATGCTGATAATTGTTGAGGGTCAAACCTTCTTCAGGTAGGCAGGTGACAAGATGACAGGACATAGTCGTACGCTTTGATCCCTAACTTTTGCCTGGACCGCCCTTTCGGGTTTTCAGTCCACCGGGATACCCATTTTTGCCCAAGCCGCCTTTTCAGGTTTTCGACTTGCCGGGTGTACATATTTTTTCATTTCATCCCTTATTTTTGCCTGAACCCTTTTGGTTCACCGGGAAGCCCTTATTTTTGCCTAGGTATGTCAACCTAGCGGGTCTTTGATTACGCGTAGTATTTTTTCGACTTTGTCCATGCTTCTTAGAATATAGGGAGTTGCCCCTGTTAGAAGTATTTTACCCTGCCCCCATAAGATGTTTAATCAGGCAAGGTTCGTTGTTGGGGTGCCCCCAGTGACTTAGGCGGAGATTTGCCCCAGGCTATTTGACCTTTGAGAGATTCTCCGAATCTTGACTTAACAGCCCCAGATGATAGACCATGATCATGCCCCTTGATTGGAGGTGTTTCTGTTCACCGGATATTAGTTGCGCGAATTTCTATGCTATTCAAACAAAAAGTCATATGCAAACAAAGTTATGTCAAAAATGCAAAGCTCATGTCTGTCTTGAAGATTTTGAAAATGCATTTTTTTTCATAAAACATGTGAATGTTTGTAAAACATGATGTCAACTCTGTATTTACTGTAGGCCTTCAGGAGTCAGGGTACCTTTCGTCACAGTATGCTTTCGAACTAACCCATGCTTCAGCTAGGACTTTTAAGGGTTATATCGTGGCCTGGTTCTCGGTTTAAGAAACAAAGGATAAAGGCTCAAATTATTTGTACCCACCCGCTCTTCGTGATGTTCTCCAGACCTAAACTCAGTTGATCATACGTTAGACATTGTTTGAGTCTTTGCTCTGATTTTCCGGTGATGATTCGGATGTTGATAACTTATTTTGAATAGGCAGTCATTCCTTTCTTGTTGAGGGTTGGTAAGACCTCTTTCTTGTCTGATTTTTGTTATCCCTTTCTTTTTTTTTGCCTGAACTGTTTCCTTTTGTGGAATTACAGTCAGCGGGATGCCCCAGTTTTGTAAGTCTCCTTCATGGGTTTTGACTTAATGGGCTTTTCATTTATGATTTTTTTTTGATAATGACTGCATGTCCTTATGATTGTTCTGAACCATCACTGTCTTTCTTTGTTTTGTAAGGACCTTTTTTGGTGCCATTCGTTATGCACTTGGATCAACTGAGAGACTACCCTGCCCCAGGTTATGATTAAGGGTTTTAAATTTCGAAAAGAAAAACTCCTACTTCTTTGGCTCAGATGGGTTGACGAGGGATTATCATCCTTATAACTCCAGTGTTTAGGGATTGAAGCAATGCCTGTACCTCATTAGCGGGACTTGTTCAAAAGCATACTGTAATGATCGCGGTATCGTTTTCGTCATCCTCCCTCAAGAGGCTTAGAATTATTGATTGAGAGTTGATCATCAGAAAAAATATGAAAATGATTTGCATATAGTGAATACGAATATATTGATTCAAAATAGACATAAGCGATGCATTAATGAAATAACAATGTTTTAACAATGAGTAAATGTTTGAACAAAAGAAAATTGCAACTTGAACATTCGAATGAACAAACGTCTTTTCAGTCTTAGCCATGTTTTGGCAAGGGAGCAGTGATCACGTTGGGAGTCTCGGCGGGCTCGAACTCGATCTCTTTAGCATCGATCATGTTCTAAATCTTGTACTTCAGTGCCCAACAATCCTCAGTATCGTGCCCCGGGCTACCAGAATGGTAAGCGCACCTTGCTTCTGGGTTGTAACTTGGAGAGGAGGTCTTTGGATTTGCAGGAGGGTTGATCACCGCAATCAGGTTCATCCTTAACATGTGCTGTAAAGCTCGTGACCATGGCATGTTGATATTGGTGAATTGTCTCTTAGGCTTGTCCGACCTATTCTGATCAACCCGCTGTTCTTGGCAAGGTCGTTGTTGGACCTGTGAAGTAGTAGCAACTCGGGGAGGTCTATTCATTGGACCCGACCTTTGCCCTCTTGGAAGCTGTTCCATGACCTGGTCCCTGATTTGGGCTGGTTGCTTCATGCCTTGAGGAAGCTGACTGATCATGGCTCTCAGCTCTCCTTGCTCCTGAGCTAAACCTTGAATGAGGGCCCTTTGCCCCAGCATCTGGGTTTTCAATGTGTCTACCTCAGCTTGTAGACGTTTCAGATGTTCGTCCTTGTCATCTTCAGGACTTTTTCTGATCAGATTCCCCATGAGGAGTGTCCTCAACTCTTCTTGCCCCTTGGATAGACCTAGGAAGATTTCCCTGAACTGAGTCTCTTGAGCATGAAGACCCTGGTTATCTTGTTGGAAGGCCATTGCTGAAATAAACAGCGAGAAAGGTAAGTGACCTGCAACAAAGATACCTGTTATGTAATGATGTGTATGACATGCATGCAATGATTTCAAGGACCTCGCGGGGTAAACAGGGAAACTTGTTAGAGTTGAAAACCGGTAACTTGATTGAAGGTACTTCATGTTGTTGAGAGTCCTTCTTCAAGAGTCAAGGCTCACCATATCGAGTGGGTCATAGTCCCTGACTTTAGTCATCATGTCTGGTTTTGATTTCCAAACAACCTTGGTTAAGGGAACCTTCTTCAAGAGTCAGAGCTCACCATATCAAGTGGGTCATAGCCTCTGACAACTTTGTCTAAAGGAAAATAAATCCTCTTTGCCCCTTGCTAGATGTTTGATTTATCATGACCTGCATCACAAGCCCTTGAGATCCTTGAAATGGGTTAGGATGTATGCAATGGTATGATGTCATGATGCATGGGGTAATATGAATAAACCCTGTTATGAGCCCTTATTAAGGACTATAAACAGAAACCTGCAAGAAACTCAAGTAAAACCTGTCATGAGTCCCAGTTAAGGACTAAAAACAAAACCTGCAAGAAACTCGGTAAACCCTGTTATGAGTCCTAATTAAGGACTGCAAACCAAAATCTGTAAGAAACTTAGTATACCCTGTTATGAGTCCCTATTAAGGACTATAAACAAAACCTGCAATAAATTCATGTGTCAGATAACAAGCAAGCAGACAGTCAAGTACGAAGGCACACAAGTCACACAAGAGAAGCCCTTAGAGTTTAAGGCCAGCATGAGGTCTGGGGTACTACCCTCTTGAAGTTGGTGGGCTCAAAACCTGTCCTATTAGAAGTAACCGGGTTCTAAGGGTCCCAATATCACGGGATTTCTTTCATTGTTCATCGTTTCGATTTAGCCACTGAACTGGCGACCGAAATATTCCAGGAAAGCAACCCTCCATTGGGTGTAGTATCGAGTATCAACCAACCTCGGACTGCACCAAAGTCAGTTATCTCACTACCCTAAAGAGGCCAAGATAGTTTAATTAAGGTTCCTAAGGTCTGTTGATGCTTCACGACACCACGCGGAGGCCCCGTACTCTCCTTGACTGAACTCAAGGGTTACCGGTACACACCAAAGTGCCACATCAACGTAGCGGACTGTTTCAACCATGTCGGTATACCCCGCACAGTTCCCTCACAGCCTTGTTGCTACTTTCTAAGAAGGTATCCCCCAGATCCGGGTTTAGGATCTATAGAACTCCCAAGAAACCCACAATTTAAAGCACACAAGGAAAACAATTGAAAACACAGTGATCTTAGTCCTAAGGTACACCTCACTTTAAGTTTGTCCCCAGCAGAGTCGCCAGTTCTGTGATCGGTGGATCTGGAACTGACTGTTTAAAGCTGGTTCGCGAAATGTCGTGGAAGCAAGAGTCGCCACCGTCTTTTATTTTCTCCAAATGGAAAGGACAAAAGCACAGAAAAATTCCTTAAAGAGATTGCTCTCGGTTCGGGAGGTAGATTATAGAAAGGGAAGGTGTTAGCACCCTTTCTATCCATGGTTATCCATGGGCTCTTAGATACTTGCTCATTGTGTTTTCAAAAATGGTTTGTTTGCTTTTCAACTGTGGGTTTTAAAAAGTTTCTTTGAAAATTCTAGTTCGACTCTTGTATCGGTCCTCAAGAGTGTTTGAAAAATTGCTTTCGAAAGCTTTTGAAAAGGTGTCGGTGTGAAAAGTATTTTTGAATTTGTTTTGAAATTAGAGCAAGTATCTAGAGTTGTCTACCTACCCTAAGGAATTCGTCTGTATAAATGTCCTTTAAAGTAGTGCCATCCCACCATTGAGAGGTAGGTAGCACCACCGTTGGAGGTGTTCGGGTCAATTCGAGTTTGTAGGGACATGGTGATCACCAGAGTAATGGGAAGACACCTTAGAAGCTACCCTCATGCCAGGTTCCCGGATCATGAGGACTTACTAAGACATCCTCTACTCGACGATCACCTTTCGAGGCAACGCAACAGTGAGGCGTACCCTAGGGGTGGTGTGTGCGATTCGTGTGTCGTTTTCATTTGCATTTATCTTGTCATGTTATTGGTGTTCTACGCTTGATTTTATTTCGTCCATACATTCTTTCATGCTTTTGATTAACAGTTAAAGTATTTGCGAGAAAAGGTAAATCTAAAGCTATTACAAATGGCGCGGGTCCACATCGCCAAAATTAACCAGGACCCGATTTGACAGAAAATAAATAAAAGCAAATAAAGAATTAAGAAGTGCGAGAAGTAATTACAAGGCTTCGGGAGAGGTACATAATTATTTAAGCAAAATAAAATAAATATGCGAAATTAAATCGAAACGAGGGCGTTGGACCCTTTTGCAAAATTTTAAAATTAATGAGGAATTAATTAAAATTAAAAGAAAGCAAGAGTTTGTTTTTTTTTGGTGTTTTTTAGTATTTTATGACTTAATAATAAAAAAAAAGAATTAATTAAAATTAGCTACTAACCCTAATTCTATTTTATTTTAATTTATTAAGAAAACGTTAGAATTAAACCTAAATTAAACCCTAATTTTTGTATACAAATTTAATTATGAAAATAAATAAAATAAATATTATTGTGAAAAAGAAAAATTAAAATAAAAGAATAAGACATTAATTAAACCTAGTTCTATATTTTTTAGATTTTTGTCAAAAGAATTAAAATTAACCTAATTTAAAACTAAATTTAATTACATGCAAATTTTTCATGAAAATATTAAAACAAAAAATATTTATTGTTTTTTTCTCTTTTCTGATTTTTTTGTGTATTTTTATGTTTAGGAAAATAATTAATTTAATTAATAAAGCAAGAATTTAAAAGAAAGTATAAATAAAAAATAAAGGAGAAAGAAAATAAATTGGCAAACCTAGGGGGTTCAGACCCCAAATGGGAGGTTAAATCCAAGCAATTCTGGCCCATTGAGCATGGCCCTTTTGACTTTTTGCATGACACGTACATATGCGTTGACTAGGGTTTATGGTGCTCCCCAATCCATAGCCATTGATCTGATGAGCCTGGCCAGATGGACGTTGATCTTTGAGAGTGTATGATGCGCTTCACTTTTGAAACTACACATGAACATGTTTTGCAAAATAATATGGAAATAAACGTAGACCTGGGGCTCGAACCCAGGTCATATACATTGCCAATGCTATCACTTACCAACTGTGCCAACTAACGCGTTTGATATATAATAAACAAACAAATATTATAAAAGAAACTCAACGCATTAGTGGACTTTGCGCGCGAGATTCAAAAGAGCCAACCAGCGTGCGCCACGACTTCGTCTTCCTCATCATCCCTGAAATACAAAAACATTGAGCAACGGTTTTTTACGCGTTGTTTTAGGTCAGTTTTGAGAAAATAGCGAATAGGTCTAGAGGGTCCATAAATTAGGCGCGATAGTGACTTCTTCTTCGTCCAGACCTGCTGAATCTAATGGCACAGGTCTTGAAGGCTAATTTTTCTTAATTTTAGAAGCCCTAATTCCAAGCTTCCTGAACCCTAAATACCATCAATGGCGAAATCGTATATAGCACATAAAAACACAATTAATTATATTGGTTAGCTTCAGAATTTCACAAGGAATGTAAATCAATAAACAAAATGTTATGAAGATGCATAAATCTTAAAACACGATGATGAATTTTTCACTAGGTATCTTGAATGTTGTATACCAATTCCTTGCGTTTGGATGGCTATTCTCGATTGGAATATGTTCAGGGATCTCCAAGGAAGCTAATGGAACAAGAATTAGGTCTTGAATCGTCCTGGAAGGATGTTTTCAGAATTGACTTTTTTGACAATTTTTTCAAGTTTGTTTATGGCCTTCTTGCGCAGCTTAGTGTGTCTCAACATTAGGGTTATGCTTAGGCTTTTGTATTGATCAGATTAGGTCAAGAAAATTGCCCAAAGATCCATGAATTAAAGAATCCAATATTTGATTTTTCCACCATGATTTCCATATCTTTTTCCATGCAATTTTGTGTCAATTAGGATCCAATCAAACCAAATCTTCCCATATTTGAATGTGCACGAATTATTGAGTCTAAAACATGGACAAAAAGATTTATTAGGTTAAGTTAAGTATTTTTCACATATTTAATTGATTTAAGTGAATTAATATAAATAAAAATTCAAATAAATAACTAAAAAATGAATAAAAACTTCCCTTTGGGCCAAGTGGTCGTGAATATGTCATGGATGATGAATCATGGAAGAAACATGGGCCCATTAGCAATTTTAGGTCATTTGGATCAATGTTGACTTTTCAAAATATCCAAAAATTTCCCAACTTCCACAAGGCATAACTTGCTCAATTTTTAAGCTTTTCTCATGTTCATGGACATTTTGGAAAGGTCTTTGAGTCCTCTAACCAATGTCTTTGGTCCCATGTCATTTTGATTTACCAATCTCAAGTTATGGCCTTTGACTTAAAGTCCCTTTTTGTTGACTTTTGAAAATGACCTATAATGTTGAAATTGATAACTTTTTGTGAGAGTATTTCTTGGACTTGAAGTATGAAGATGAGTTGTAGGAAATGTCTTTCTCTTCAAAATGAGCTTTGGATGGAATTTTTCTGATAATCCATGTGAAAGTTATGCCCTGGTCAATTTCAGTTGACTTTTTCAGCTGTCCAAATAAGGAAACTTTTGCATCTTGATGAATTTTGAGCCAAACTTTGAGAATCATGATCAAGCATTGATCAAATGATGTTTGTGGCTTCAAAATGATATGTTGACCAAAAATTTGAACTTTTGACTGTCAAATGACCATTTTGCCCCTACAGTTGACTGTAGTGCAATTTAGGGTTTTGACTGTGTAATTTTGTGCTGAATGCCTTGAAACTTGATATGAGGATGCTTGACCATATTTGTAGGCATGCGAGACTTGATTGGACCTTTGGAAATTTCATTTTCTTGACCAGAACACAAACCCTAGTTTTGACTGTATAGGAGGCCTTTGCACTGTGCAACCCTTGGGGAATTTTGAGACTTGATTTGGCAATTTCTTGAAGAATATGGGAGGGCAAATTTTGGGGTACAACAATATTCCTTTCCTCTCTACCTTCAGTGAAAGTTTGTAGTTCACCATCAGTGAAAGTTGGTGATTATCATCTTTTTTCTACCTTTAGTGAACGTTGATAGTTCACCGTCAATGAATGTCGGTGCTATGATATTTCTTTTCTCTCTACCTTCAGTGAAAGTTGGTAGTCCATCATCAGTAAAATGTCGATGTTTGTTTTTCTACCTTCAGGGAACATTGGTAGCTCACTGTGATCGGTGGGAATAGAACTGACTGTTTTGGAATGCTGGTTGGCGTTTGCGTTTGTTTTCGCAAAATGTTGCGGTAAGCAAGAGTCGCCACCGTCTTTTATTTTATCCAACAAGGAAAGGACAAAAGCACAGAAAAATTCCTTTTTGAGATGTTTCTCGGGTTCGGGAGGTAGATTATAGAAAGGGAAGGTGTTAGCACCCTTTCTATCTGTGGTTATCCACGGGCTCTTAGGTACTTGCTCAATATGTTTTCAAAAGTTTGCTTTTCTTTGTGTTTGTGAGTTTGAAAAGAGTTTTGTTTTCGAAGAGAGTGTAAGTGCGAAAAGTTTTGTTTTGTTTTTAAAAGGAGAAAGTACTTAAGAACTATCTACCTACTCAAAAAGGAATTAAATTGTACAAGTGTCCTTTAGACAATGCTATCCCACTATTGAGGAGTAGGTAGCATCATCGTTGAAGTTTTCGGGTCAATTCGATTAAGGGACGTGCGGTCACTAAAGCAATGTTAGGACGCCTTAGCGATAACCCTAATGTCTTAGATCATTTTTATCCGAGGCAACCGTTTTGAGGCAACTTATGATCTTTAGACAAGAGGGCGACCTCTAAAACTTCCTATACTCAATGACCACGTTCGAGGCAACCAAGTGAGGCGTACCCTAAGAGTGGCATGTGCGAGTGTATTGTTTTTCAGTTATTTATCTTTGTACATGTTAATGGTGAGCTACTGTTGATTTTAAATTAAGATTGATCTTACCATGCATAGCCTATTATTCAAACATCTAACAGTTAATAGTTGTGGAATATAAGTTGCGGAAAATAAATCTAAGCTATTACAAGGCGTCGGGTATTTACATCGCCAAAATCAAACCCTTGAAAATTAAATTGCGAAAAGTAAATAAAAGCGGTAAATAAAATCCTAAGTTAAAACTATTACATCCTCGGAGCAAATACACAAATATAGATCAAAGATAATACGCGCGAGGAAAATTGAATCGGAGCATCCTAGGGTTTTGACCCTTTTTATCAAATAAAACATATTTTTGTTATTTTTTTGAATTAAAAATTAAGTCTAGATTAATAATTTGAATTAATTAATTAAAAAGAAAATATTTTTGAGTTTTATTTTAATTAAGAAAATAAAAAATGGTTAACAAATATTAAAAACCCTAATTCTATGTTGATTTTAATTTAATGCAAAATATATTAAAATTGAACCTAATTAAAACTAAATAAATTAATTATTGGTTTATTTACAAAAATAAATAATAAAATTAATGATGAAAATAATATTTTTTATGATTTCTGATTTTTTTATGAAAAAGGGTTAGTTTGTTAATTAATTAGTTTTTAATAATAATAAGAAGAAGCAATAAAAAATAATGAAAAGAAATAAAAATATAAGCAAACTTTGGGGGT